>BPLR01016965.1:0-20834 GCA_021605095.1 Caerostris extrusa
AAATTTTTTTCTCATTTTTCCTTATTGTTTCACATTAATTGCTGAAAAGTCGCTTTACTCCTCCCATGAAAGATATTCCCTACTTTAACTCGTCGTACTTTCAATAAATTAAGACCAAATACTACAATACCAAGGATCTTCAATTTATTTATATATATATATATTTTAAAGTCCTTAAATTTTAATTTTGTTGTTTCTTAATACAAATATACAAAAAAAAATACTGTATATATTATTTTTATTTTGCGAAAATACTACAAATTTCTATACCCTATTTTCATAGAAACTTTGACTTTATTTAGTTTTTTATTCAGTTGCAGATTTTATAAAAAAAAAAAATTAAATTTTCAAAAATATTATGCTCCAAAACATTTTTTTAATCTGTGACCAATTAATGCGTTGAGATGGATCAATCAATAGTCTTATATTGGATCATCAAGGGTGAAATTTGAAATTTGTTGAAAAAAAGGTAAAGTTGGTTGATAACATACAAATATAAGGAAATTTTATTATTTTATTTATTATTTTATTCATCAACAGCCATATTGTCTATACACTTTTACGATTTAAGAGGCAGGCTGTTCAAGCCAGTAATATAAAAATCCTGGCGGACGAGAGTCAATATATTTCTGGAAGGCCAGTTTTACAGCAATGTCGAAATTGTTTTCCTATTAAGAAGCTGACCAAATTACGGAAGAAGTGATAGTCAGTGGGGGCTAGATCTGATGAGTATGGAGGTTGATGAAGTTCCTACCCAATTCCGGTAGTTTTGTCAGCAGTCATTGAGCAGTGTGTGGTCTAGTAGCATCATACAATAAGATAGAAGTCAATCTGTGGGAACAATCTAGGCTGTTTTTCTTAAGTTTCTTTTCATCATTTGTTCAGCTGGCAGCAGGAGGCTTCTTGCTGTGATCGATGAAACCAGGTTTCATGAAATGTAACACTCACCATTAGTTTCTTTTGACGAATATTATTTGGAGTGTGTGTGTTTTGGTGATTTATCCTTGTCCAATCACTGTGCAAATGTTTGGGATTGTCATATTGGATCCATTTCTCATCACAAGGACAATTCTGATTAAAAATGCTCAGATTTGGGACGAGAAAGCAACATCACAAACTTCAAACACTTTGTTTCATTCACCTCCCACTTATCCAACTTTTTTACACCTTTTTAGCCGAGCTAAATGAGTTAATATTGTTTATTTGCTAACATCAAACTACAACGATAACGATAGGCACTCTGAGATGGGCAAGACTCAACAGTAACCTTTAGTTCTTATTCACCTTGATTCTGGGCGATCGCTTTGGCTCATCTGTGAGTCAAAGTTACCTATACGAAATTTAGCGAATCAATTTTGAAACTGGGTCTGCCGCGTAGTAACAAATGCACTATTAATGTTTCCGCACTGGTCTGCGATGCGTAGTTCCTCGTAAGAGTCAAAATCTTGACCTGAATCTAAATTTCACTAATGTAATGTACATTTAATACTCGATAAAGACAATTCTATTTACTTTTAATTACAATTTAAAGTAAAAATTAATCAAATAATCTTGCTCGTATAGTAGTGTTTTATCTAGATTTATCTTTTCTTGCCTATAGAATCTCCCAAATGTTTGCCTTCTCTTTGGTGCAAGAGTCTGTTGCTGAAAGAATCACAGTACTGCTCTCGTGGGCGATTACTGCCTTTTGTATACTCGCTGATTTTTAATTTATTTTGTAGCAGATATAACCAAGAAATAATAAATGCATAAAAATTAAATTAGAAATTGACACACATTAAAAACAATGTCTGACAAGGGGATTCGAACCTGGATTATGGCTGTCATAACGCAATGTACTAACCACAAAGCAAAAATAATCAATTTAGCATCGCATCCTAATTATTTAAACATTTCATCAAAATATACCATTTTTGTAAAAGATTAAAAATAATGTAACTATTGCTTCCATTTTATTTTTAAAACATTTTATTTAAATTAAAAATGGAGAGGAAACAATTATTCGATTTCTATCCATGTTCCTTTAGAATATTTATAAATTTTATTCAAAGATGGCGCTACCGAAAAATATGCAGAGGGACGTATTATTCAGAGCAAGGTGGTGCAAGCGAACTGCCCCTCTCCTCTTTATCTGCACACTTATGTTACTGTCTGAAAAAAAAAGAATTATTAGGAAGCTGTCAGGCTCAGGACACTAATGACATCTTCAGAATAATTATTCTTTATGATAATACTCTCTTCATGGAGAGTAGATTCGATTAGGAAATTCGATTTCAAGATTTATTTTGCTGTTCAACTAATTAGACTGTTTGAGTTCAAACAATGTTAAAGACAAAATTTGCAGTTGCATCACTCAATTAAGTTCATTAGATTACAAGTATTGATTGAGCACAATTCAATAATCTTTAAATATATTTGAATATTTTTAGCTAATTTAGGAAGGTTTTATGATAATGCGGAGTAAACCACTTTCTTTTTGAAAAATTTTAATTATATTCATGTTTTCTCTGGATAGCATAGTTGAAATGACATATTTACCTCAAAATAGATTCTGTGTAAAACTTTTCATTATCAGAACATAAAACGAAAAATTTTTGGGTACAACTAATAAAACTGAGGCAGATAATCGGAATATCTACATTTTCAGCTAATGAAATAATATTTTATATATTAAATAATAATCCTCCATGTTATTCTTTTCACCATAAAGTTATAAATTATTATGCATATTATTATTATTATTACGTATTATTATACACATTATTAAAACATGGAAATCAGAAAAAATGTATCAAGAGATGACACCCTTCTTTTCATATAAAAAGTTTTGTCTTTTCAAAGATAATTTTTGCGTGACTCGGGTGAAAAACAAATTCCATTTTACAAGACTAGAATTATTTTCATCTTATTAAAATGCATTAAAATAATATAATTAATATTTGGTTAGTAAAGTAGACTGAAGAACATTCTGAAAAGCAATAAATCACGGCAACATAAAATATTATTGCATCTCATAGTTCTAGCTTTGAAAAATCATAAACAAGTTTAGAACAGACACAGAAACAATTTATTCAATTATTCCTCATTAAATTGTGAATTTTATCAATAAAAGTAACTGTAATGCTGAAGGCTATTGAGTTAAAAAGATGAAAGAGGATGTTACAGCACTAAAAAGTTAAATTATTTACTGAATAAGGAATGAGAAAAAAAATTTATTGCATGTATTTACAAAAAGTATTACATAAGTAATGTTATGACTACATACTTAAATTATTACGTAGGAAACTTATTTCAAACGAATTAAATTTTTTTATTTTATTTTTCTCGAACTATATAAAAGGATTTTTCTTTTTTGGCGCAACAAAGCCTCTTGGTCTGTAGAAACCAACTGGCAGATTTCGAAACATGAGATGCTTCTTTTTTTTAACGGGGGTAGGGTTGTCAGACATAGGCTCTACAGTCATATTAGACCGGGACCTACGGTTTAAGGTGGATTCTAAACCATTATAAGCATCTACGGCACCGCTGAACCTGAAACCTGTGGCACTGAGCGCAAGTGCGATAAAAGGATTTACTCCAAACAAATACTACTTTGAAATTATATTGAATGACTCTTGCTAAAACCTTTATAGAATTACCCTGCGCATTAAAAGGAAAAAAGAAGAATTCTATCAAAGATTTCATTTTTTTTCATAATTAAACTTTATTTAATATAGACTTAAAAAAAAAAAAATTTTTATACTAAGATACGGAAATAGAAATAATTTTTTTTTTTTTTAATTTATAACAAACATAGACATAATATTTCATATTCTACTGAAGACACAGTATAAACACTGTCATTTTTAATATAATGCAAAATAGTTTATAAAACAATATCATTGGTGCGCACTAAAATAGTGTTGCGAATAGAATTTTCCCAAGCCATTAAATATGTTTTTAAATGCTATTTAAAAATATTTTTTTATATAAAAAATTGTAATTGTATAATAATCCTAGCTGAAAACCGCCCCAAACATGAAATATTAGTATTAGTTGGTTAAAAAAAAAAAGAATACGATTTTACTCCGAGTAAAAGAAATTCTGAAACAGACTAATTTTTTTTCCAGTGATTGATAACAAATTAAAAGGTGCTTGATCCTCATCAACATCTTTATTTTGCAACTATATATTTTAAATAAGAATTTAATTCATTTTTTTTCATAAACATGTAGCATGTCACATAACAAATGTAATATTTGTATAGTTCTTCAAAGTGCAGATAAAATGTATCTAACCAATCAAATTTTCATGGCTGGCATAATTATTTAAGGAAGTTTACAAAAGATGCATTTAAATTTATTCTCTTTAATTAAAGAAATGAAAGTTTATAATTCTGTTGTTAAATTACTTAGAATAATCTTCTAATCTTAGTCTTCTAATTCGTATACATTTCCAATAATCTTCATTTCATAAAACGATTTCTCCCCTTGCTCAACTTCATTAGCTATACCTGGATTTATTTCACAATTTGCTTAATACAACAACTGATAGATAAATGAAAATTTATAAAATCTTGACATTTTGTTTTACTTACTTTCATTTTGCAATTTAAAATTGAAAACCTTCATAAGGATATGAAACTGCATATTATCCAATTTAACATCCAAATATTGACAGAAATTTGAATCCTAATTACCTGTAACGTGCTATTCTAGTAAGTCAGTCCTCCTTGAAGTACAAAATAAAATGCCAACTTACCTTCTCAATTCTCATCAGCAATTCAAGTTGGGTTTGTTTTTAAGAATTGTATAAAAAAGCATTTTACCCATTCGAAGAAAACCTTAAATTCATCTCAGTTCTACAATTTACATCTTTATTATGACCAATTTTTTGCTTGTACACCATAATTAAAAGACCCACTTGCTTATTGATAAATCAAGTATTTTAATTGCATTTTCTTAAGATTGAATAGATTTCATTCATTACCTCAAGACAAAGATTAAACTTGCGAATTTTTGGATATTGAAAATCCTGTAACTGTATATATAGAGTAATCACCTGGCCAATTACTCATAATAATTAGATGACAACACTGAATACTATAATCTTAAAAAAGAAAGCAAAATGTTTATTATTCACTGTGCATCTAGCGTGAGAAACTCGATAACTCACTTGAATTGATGAGATACTGATTAGTCACCCCTGGATGATCGACGTCGTGAATAGCTGCAGAAAACAAAATGGCCAACACTTCCAAATCAGTGAATACCGACTAAAACAGATGAAAAATCATAAACAACGTTTTTATCAAGCACCATATAAGTACAGAATCTCAGATTTAATAATTAACATTTTGAATGAATTATTAGAAGCACACAAAAACATGCAATAGATCAACCAATTAACAAGAATTTTTAAAAAGTGGCACAATAGAAATTTTAAATTACTTAAAATAAATCTATGCTATTTTTTTTAAGACGGCTATAAGAAACAGGACAAAGTGATTTAAAACGATGTCACTTTCTGTTACCTCTAAGGCGGGCATGAGCAACAGAACGTGCACAGACTGCGTGACGTCTGCCGCGTGGCTGCTGTTGTGGTAGGGGACGCTCAGGTAATGATCTTCCAGATTTAGGAGGAAGTTGATCAAAGTCTTTGAAGGAATTTTGAATATTTTGCACAGATCTCTGTCCTATAACAAAGAAGAGAGCGATTTCAAAATACATGGAGAAATTCAATAAAATATTCTGGAAAAATCGTTTATGAAAGCTAGAAACACTGCAGTTTCGCTTAGTCATAGTAATTCTGTCAATCAATTACTTTCAAGGAGTTTCCAAGGCACTCACTTTTGGGAAGATTCAATGGTAATTACAGATCATTTTGAAGGATCTCCCATGTTCTTTTTTGTGGGGATTGTAAAATAAAAATTTAGTAAAAAATTACATAAGCCAGTAATCCATTTCAGAAAATATAATTTTCCATTTAATATATATTCAGTTAATGTTCATTCGATAGATACTATTTTATCTGATATTTACTTACTTAATCGATATCATTCTAAAACTGGGAAATGAACTTTTTATAACATCTTAGTATTTTTTTTTTTTTACTGAAGGACCTAAAGTAGAAACTATATATATTATTCCTTAACTTAAAACTCTATTTCCAAAGCCATTCTTAGTTTAAACACTTATATATAATACTATTTTTCCGCAATGCATCACTTTTGTTGTAAAACTTTTAAGTTCAGAGTTTTATAAGGATTTAAGAAGTAAAAAAAAAAAATATTTTTACAATACAAGAAATCGAATTGCAAATCCAAACAGAATCTATTAAAAAACAGAAGACAAATTGCTGAATTAGTTAATCGATATTTGTCGTTTAAGTTACTATAGATATAACAAAAATTACCACACATCTATTCTAAGAAAATCTACAAACGTTTGTATGTATGTACATTTTCTCCGAAACCAGAGCAACTCTTCAATTTTTTAAGATTCTTATTATTATTAATTTATTAAAATTTTAAAAAAAATTGTGCTCTACGACAGTAACTTCACTTTCCCAGCCGCGAGCAGATTTTTAACCCAAACACAAAATGAGGAACCAAGTCGAAAAATAATGTTTTTGAAATTGTGCCATCTGATTTGTTTATCGACCGATTTATTCAATTGTTTTACTGTTGTAAAGTATCAATATTTGATTTTCTAACAAAACAATTAAGAAATAAAAATTTTTTTTAACAAAATTATTTTGAAACTCATTATCATCACTGTTTTGAGGAATTTTATTTCTACAATTACAAAAATTATAAATACAATAAGTTACTACACATCGATTGATATTCTTTTTATAAAGTCTGTTTGTATAATCAAGTGCTGAAATACATTGATCTATCGTTCAAATGCCTTCGTTTCGTTGTTGGCATCTAAATAAAAAAAAAACTCACCAAGAAACATGTATTTTTGTGTTGCCTAACATAAATTAGAGACCGGTGAATCACTTGTTTTAAAAAAAGTCAATTTGGCACCTGAGTAAGTCCCTCGGCTTCAGTTTTCTTTCATATCCGCAGAATCTGTGGAAGATTTGAGTGGATACGAACATCCCCCTCCCCCAACCTATTATTTTTTAACAAGCAGGGTTATTCTAGGATTGAAAGCAGAACCAGTTGTCAATCATGAAGAATTTCACTTACTTGAAATATTTTGTATGCAACTGCTGTGAGGGGATGATTATTGGAGCATTCAGCAATCTGAAAGATATCCACTCCCCATCGATCCACGTCTTCCAATAACTAGGGAGAAAAGTTTCACAAATTAAGACCATTGAATGATTCATGGAAAATCGAAGCAATGAATTTATCACACAGTAGCTTTGAAATTTATTTGAAAGGTCATTTGAAGAAAGATATGTGGTCTGTTCTGAGTAGAAATACCTAATATAACTCTATATGTTATTAAAATACATTAGTTATTAAAGGCTCTTTCCCACCGAGGCGAGAAGCGTTCAAGATTCACGCGGCAGGCAAGAAAATTTTTCGACCCCTTCACAGCGAAATGTCAGAAATAGTATTGCGATTAGTGAGTTCCTCTTCGAGTTGAAAGTTGGTCAACTCGAAGCGGTGAATTTCAAACCGGTTTCAGGCGAACGTGGTGAGGCTAGTGATTGGTCAAACGCTTCTCGCTTAAAGCCTCACGCCTCGGTGGGAAGGAGCTTTAACACTGCAAAAACTTTATATTAAATTTATGAACAAATTTCGGTTATTCCCGTGCAAAGTGTTAATTTTAATTTCTCAATCAAATGAACTTTAAATCTCTGTATGAAATTATTCCCACATGTAAATATACTCTAGATAAAAGAAAAAAACTGTGAGCCCAGAAGGAAGTGTGGTGTGAACACAGCGGCAAAAATCAATAGCCAACTTAGTGGCGACAGAAGAGCATGTAGACAGAGTGACAAGGATAAACTAAACCATTTGCCTGATTATCAGCGATTCGACACGAAACCGGGACATCAGTGATCCCAAGTATCATGGTCAGGTGACAGAGATGGCTCACGGAGTTGGTGCGGTCCACCTCTCTCATCTGTGCAGGCTGAACACGCTTGCAGTGGTACATTCGATTTGAAATCTCACAAAAAGGAGTAGAAATGTTCTCAGAGAAGAATACCATTTCAAAATGAGACTCGATAATCAGCAAAAACGAGTCTGGAGACTGACGGTCCATAAGTAGGATACTAACCAGACTGCCGCCCGCAACACTACCTGAAAACTGAGAGTTATAATGGCCATTTTGCTTGATAGTCATTAACGACACTCTTATAGCAAGACGATAAATCGACGATATTCTACGCCCATTGTATTGTCCTTTCTTTCCGGCACTCCAGTCCCCAGATTTAACTTTGGACAAGATAATCCCTGGACACCCGGCAATTATCTGGGGTCTAATAAACATACGCTTCAGGAAGTCAAAAGAGCATGGTTACTTTTTTTTAAAAATGTAATTAGGAAATATTAACTTGGTGGAATTTTAATTATTGATATTCAGTTTATAGAAATTGTGGAAAAATAAATGTTCACATCCTGAAATATCTGAAATTATTTTTTAAAATTTTCACATGAAATCAGACTAAAACTGCATTTAAATATTTTGAAACGCTATTCTGTTATAAAATAAATAAAAAAATTTTATTGTGAGACTTACACCTCCTAATTCCTCTTCCCTCGGAGTTTCTATGCCATACTTGGGGAGAATACTGAAACTGTTGCTGTGGCAAACTGTCTTTTTAATGCCAGAGATTTTGGACATTGCCTGGCCAGCTCGCCCTTTCGATTTGGGAAGGGGTGCAATGGATGAGATTTCCTCCGTCTCTTCGTCCTCTTCTTTCAGAGTGTCCAGATCAAACTCTTGCTTCTTATCTGAATCACGCACACAGTCATTAATATGCGGCACAGCCACTGAGGAACACGCCACGAAGAAAGAGAACGCATACTCACCATTCATTTCCTTACCTAAGAAGGTACTACAAATGTAATCCGATATCTGACTGCCAGACTTGGACTCGGAGGAAAAGTGACTCAGTTCTCGGTTCAACATTTTCTTGAACTGAAAACAAAAGAAATTCATTCACAAACTGTTGAGTGGGAAAAGCTAAGTATATCTGTATATCTGTATTATGTATATCTGTACATAACTTTTGAATTTATAATCATTTAAATAGTTCTTTTTTACAATGTAAAGTAAAATGCATGTAGATTTTGAATGGTAACCTACTTTACTAAATGCCATATCGCCGACAGATCTGTGAGCTTGAATTGTTTCAAGCTGCTCCAAACACCAATCCAGTTCATCCAGAGTTTCTTCCATCAGCCTTTCTTTTTCTTCCTCTGCGAGGAATATTACAACAAACTCAAATATAGTATATTAAAACAAACTCAAATACAATAGCTTCTTAAACTTAGGATACTGAACCAATAGAATTTGTAATGAAATCAATGTTAAATCGATGAGGAGGGTCGTTTGCAGAATTGCTTCTTCACGTAAAAATGCTATTGTTAATTCATTCAGACCCGTGAGCCGACTGATTTGTCTTTTTAAAAATATTTATCAAATTATAAACACAGTGAGTTACATACATACTATTCAGTTAATTTTTTAATTGTTTAGAAAAATTAAACTTTCAATAAAATTGATCTCGACGATACGAGTAAAACAACAGGGTTTATTGCACCGATGGCTTTTTTTTTTTACAAAATTAAACTTAACGGAAATAAACATATCATGAAAAAGATAATTTTTTTTTTATAAATTCCCTCGTTTATTTAAAAATTTTATGTTTTTGAAGTAAAGAGTGATAAAATAATCTCATCTAATTTTGATTAATTGGCTAAAACTATTAAACTTAAATATAAATGACAATAAGAGATTGCATTTGGGAAGAAGATAATAACGGCCAAATTTTTTATTCTATAATACATAGCATCTTATATATGCCTTTTTTTCTAAATATTTATGAATTGCTACAAAAAAGTATGACATTTTTAACTATTCTTAATTAATGAATTGTAATTAAGAAAGGTTATAATTTCAAAAGCTACTTTTTGTAAACAGTATTTCTCTAAGAAACTTTTTTTATTGAATGTGTTGTTTTATTTAAAGAAGCAATTGATGAAAGCCATTAAATTATTTTCGATTTAACCAATAAATAATAATTTAGGAAAACTGAAAAAATTGGTACTGAGACGTTTTAAGATCTACAACATCATTTATAATATATGTCGCTGAACTTTATTTGACGAAGTTGAAACAATTAATAAATTACATGCTTTACGTTTATTTATCAGTTAATAATTTATTGTGAACAGAAAAAAATTGGTACTGAGACGTTTTAAGATCTACAACATCATTTATAATATATGTCGTTGAACTTTATTTGACGAAGTTGAAACAATTAATAAATTACATGCATTACGTTTATTTATCAGTTAATAATTTATTGTGAACTCTATGCCAACATACACTGACTACCAATAAGTATTTGGACACCTATGCAAAAATGACGATATCTGCGGTCCTGAGGTACGTCACGGACTCCGCCGGTATATATCGTGAGGGAAACAGCATCGGCATTAGTCGCATGAGCTCTCTGATTTCGAGAAAGGTATAATTATCGGGTATCACAAATGTGGCCGATCCTTAAGGGACATATCTAGCGATCTGAAGTACCCAAAATCGACAGTGGCCTATGTGATTAAGAAGTGGAAGGTGAGCGGTGATTGTCGGAATGTGCCCCGAGTCGGCAGACCAACGAAACTGAGAGATAGAGACCGACGAGTGCTCACCAGAGAAATTCGGAAGAACCGCACCCAACCGATGGCCCTCATCCGTGAGGAGTTTCAACAAGCATCCGAGAGTATTGTTTCAATGAATACCATCCTGCATGGTTTTCATGGTCGTGCTGCTGCCCATAAGCCTTTAATCACAAAAGTCCAACCGCGCTGCTCGGTTAATGTGATGCAAAGCACATCGAAATTGACTGTAGATCAGTGGAAACGGATTCTTTGGAGTGACGAATCAAGGTTCACCCTTTACCGTTCGGGAGGGCAGGGTCTGGGTCTGGCGTCTGCCTGGAGAACGTCTCCTGCCAGAATGCATTGTACCAACAGTCAAGTTCGGCGGAGGTGGAATTATGGTCTGGGGGTGTTTCTCCTGGTATGGACTGAAACCCTTGGTCCCCATTCATGGTAAGCTCAACGCCGATGCCTACTGCACTATTTTGGATGACAATGTGCTTCCTACGTTGTGGCAGTTTTACGGGTTGGACCCCTGTTACTTTCAGGACGACAATGCCAGTTGTCATGTTTCGACGTTAACCAAGGCTTGGTATGGTGCCAATGGAGTTCATCGAATGGACTGACCTGCCCAGAGCCCAGATCTCAACCCTATCGAGAACCTCTGGGACGCCTTGCATCGCCGAATTCAGGGGTGCACTACCCGTCCAAAATCGGTAAAGGAACTTCTATGTTTTCTCCAAGCCGAGTGGAAGAAAATACCACTAGCTGTCATACAAAGACTTGTGGAAAGTATGCCCCGGAAGGTTCACGCTGTAATTGCCTCTCGTGGAGGCTCTACCAACTATTGATTTTGAATAATGTTCGTTTTTCTTTTCTATCACAGGTGTCCAAATACTTATTGGTTGTCAGTGTATATGAAACACGCAATCAAATTAAAAGAGATAAATAAACTTAGATTATATATCCATTAAGCAACAATTTTTTGTACTTTTAAAAAAATCGTAATTCTTTAAGTGATAATTCTTTAAAAAGTAATTTTTTAAAGTGGAATTAGTTTTGAATTCTGCAGTACGTATAAAAAATATACAATACATTTTTAAAAAATATATTTTTCAAATAATAATTTTTTTTTTTTTAATCAACCATTATTTTTTTTTTTACATTCTATACGTAAATGAAATATTTGAAAGGAATTAGAAATAAATTTCTCACGCATGTTATAAATTTATTAATATATTAAAACAAACGTCAATGCTCCTTTAAAACAACAATTAAAATATTTGTTTAAAAAAATACAATATCAATATATTATAGTTAATATTTCAATATTTAAAATTTTCAGGAATAAAAATCCCTTACATATGTATATATAATTCAAAAATAACAATGCATAAGTTATTAAAATTACAAATGTCAGATTGGTGGCGCCATCTACTATACAGTGGAACAATCTTTACATAACAAAAAGATTAATATTCCAATCTTTTCATTTTAACTTTTGATGTAGATAATAACATATATTTTACCTCAACTGAAAACTAAATAAATGGTAGCTAAACAAAAAAAATAATAAAATGTCAGCTATATGATAAAAAAAAAAAATCATAAATACCTTAATAAAAAAACTTAAAAAAATCAATAAAAGTTATTGAATAAATGATAAATTGTTATATGAACAAATTTTTTTTCTCCCTGTGAATTAATTTGTTTCATGTATTTCGATGCAAAAATTATCAATTTCTACCTGATGAATTTTGCATAATATAAAAAATATTTCGGTTTACGGATTTAATTTTTTAAATAACATGAAAATAATTTATTTAATGATTTAATAATATTTTTGTGCACCTAAAGTCAAACATTCTCTTCTATCACTATTAAAAGAAAATGGTATGAATAAAATGGTACTCACCCGTGAGGGGGATTTTGGGTGGGGGGGAGCCGCTGTTCTCCGGACTTTCGCATTCTTTCTTTTGCTTACTAAAACAGAGCATGCAAAAACAATACGTATAAGTCTTATTAAAAATCCTATTGAAAAAGCTCAAATGTTTATTTTTATTGAAACACAATGCAGTATCAATCGCTGCCAAATAAACTTATTCATTGAAATATATGTTATTATATTCCCTCATAACAGAGAAAAATCAATACATTCGTTTCAATGCAATGAACACGCAAGAATCAATTTCATTTCTCTTGCAAGTAGAACCTGTAAAGAAATGCAACCAAAATGTTTGTAAAGAAATCTCAACCAAGAGCAATTATTTAGACCTGATTGGGTGACTGGAGTGTAAGACCTGGAGAAAAATGATAACAGAAGGTTGCTCATTGCCACAGAAACATTAGAAGGAATCTATAGTGAAGATGTCCTTTCCTCAAATTTTTATTTTATACAAATTTAACCATAAAATACACACTGTACTAGATAAAAATTGGTTTTTTCCCTCTACCTAAGTGTTGGGAATTAATTTGCAAAAACAATGAAAATGATTACCGGGAATTCTTGGTTATCGTAATAGTGATTAATGCCCAGTGAAGTTACCAATGAATGACAATTATCAAATAAAACCTTTTAATAGTTTAAAAACTGAGTTTTCTAGAAACATAATGTCAAATTTTGACAAATACCTTCAAGTTTTCTATATTTATCAATAGCTATTAAAAAAGTATTTCTATAAATTTAATTTATTTTAGTTCTGATAGTTTATAATAAATTAATTTAACTGCTAAGTAATACTGGAATTTTATAAATCTGAAATTATCGATAATTTTTTTAAAAAATCGTGCAAAAAACGAGTGTTTCTTACTTCAGACTTTCAATTTGCGTGTGCTGCCATTTACTGGTTTTTTAAATCTACAAGCTTAAAATTGAATTGTTTAACAAGGAAGGAATCGAACCTCATATTAATTAAGATGTTCATACAAACTAAGTTTATGTCAAATTTTAATTGAGTAAGATCGTAATTTAAAGGTCTTGTGGTTTAACGACATTTTTGGTGCCAAAATATGACTCGTGCCTATTATAACACTAACCCACGATTCTTGCACTCTGACGAAATGAGAGAAAAAAATAAGAAAACTCTGGAAACTTATTCTAAAATGGAATAAGAAACAAAAGGAAATGACTAAATAACAATAATAAAAGGATAACACTACCAGAAGACTTCTAAATCTGTTACTGATCTTTTTTTTTTTGAACGATTTAATAGGTTTGAATGAAAAGTCATATAAATCCGATTTTTAAAGTACGCATTTCTATGCATTTCCTACGAAATATAGGGAACAAATTAGATTTCTTAGAAGTACACTCATGTCCATAAATTAAGGATAATTCAGAATCACACAGAAATTGAACTCTAAAATAAAAATTTCACCTGTAGAATTATCACACACATCTTGAAGAAGAATATGCAAATTACAGGAAACCACCAGATGGCGCGCATAGTACGTCACAATGACGAGAGTGTAAGAGAGGGGTATATAAGGAATGGTGGCAAAGAAATAAAATTGTTCACAAGTGCTTTAAAAGCCTTTCAGTGCAATAACCGCATAGTTACGGCACAAAGGAAGCATTTGGATGATTTTTTACGTGGTAGAATTATCGGACGACTGGAATGTGGACGTATCCAGCTGGAAGTATCCGAGGAACTTGGAATCGCCCGGAGTGTCATCTCCAGGCTTTGGCAAGGATTCCAAGATGATGGTAATGTGAGTAGATGTTACAGCACAGGTCGCCCCGAGTTACAACGCCGAATGAGGTCCGATATTTAGCAGTTACTGCCAAAAGAAACAGACGGAGCACAGCATCATACCTGTCTCGTCAGCTCTCTTCAGCTACCGGTACGACAGTTTCAAGGCAGACAGTGTACAGACGCTTAGGGCACATTGGTCTATATGCTCGTAGGACTGTCAGATGTGTTCCACTTACCGCAACTCACTGTGGCCTGCGATTAACCTGGAGTAGAGAGCATGCATTGTGGACACCGCAACAGTGGTCTGGTGTGATGTTTTCCGACGAGTCCAGGTTTATTTTTTGCAGTCTGATTCTCGCCGGACTTTCATATGGAGAGCGCCAGGTACCCGTTACCACCAAGAGAACACCATTGAACGACACCGTTACGGTGGTGCAGGATGGTTCGTTTGGGGAGGAATTATTCTTGGTTCCAGAACTGACCTGCATGTTCAGAGTGTAACGATGACAGGCCACATATATCGGGATGCCATTCTGGAACAACATGTACGTTTGTTTCAGGGGGCGCCATGGGTGCTGAATTTCTGTTTATGGATGACAACGCCCGTCCTCACCGTGCAAACATTGTAGACGAATGCCTTCAATTGGAGGATATCACCCATATGGATTGGCCAGCATACTCACCGGACTTGAATCCAATAGAGCATGTGTGGGATATGCTTGGCCGACGAATTTCAGCCCGTCAACCCCCTCCCACCTGTCAA
The DNA here is from genome assembly GCA_021605095.1 of Caerostris extrusa. Lineage (NCBI taxonomy): Eukaryota > Metazoa > Arthropoda > Arachnida > Araneae > Araneidae > Caerostris > Caerostris extrusa. The sequence goes on from BPLR01016965.1 coordinate 15,230, forward strand.
CCGGAACTCGGAGGGCATTGCTTGATGAGTGGTGTAATATTCCCCAAGATCAGATTGATAATTTGATACTCAGCATGCCTAGGCGTTGTAAGGCCTGTATTGCATCGTCCGGGAGACATACTCCATATTAACCATCATACTAGCCATGTTATACTGTTTTTTTGTAAATAGGTTCTTTTTTGAAATTTGTTCCAGGGAGTAAAAATCGCAATTTTTATTAATTATGTCAAACATATAGCATCTTGTTTGCTCTTTACCTTTTATTTAATAAATAGACTTTACAAAAATAAGTCAAATTTGTTTTGCGTCTGTCTCTTTATTTGCCTGAACTTCATTATCCTTAATTTATGGACATGAGTGTAGATAGGCTGAAGGATTCGAATCTATAGAAAGATAGGCCCAGACACTTAGATAAAACTTAAATCCGGACACCAAATGTCATAATATTGTTCATCCTTGTGTTTTACAACATTTGTTCTCAAAGAAAGGGCGGTCACAAATGAAAACTTCTTGAAGATAATAGCTCACCTTAAAAAGAAATATTATACCACAACAAATTAATGACTCCATCAATGTCCAAGGATATACATTACCTCACTTCAAGCATCGTACAGAGGAGAAGTCGAAAACACAAAATCTAACGATAAAATATGATTGAAAGAAGTAGAAATGAGGAAACCACATTTGACCCCCTCTAAAGACTTGCCAAATCCCAGGATCCCCTAAATTAAGAATCGGTCTTGAATTCCATCAATCCCATTTAATATCATAAAATCTATAGGCGAAATTGAAAACTTAAAATGATAAAGAGTGGTTGAAAAAAGGAAAAGCAATGAGATGAGGCACAAGGAAAAAATTACTTGCAGGTTGAATCACTTTTAATAAGTAATAAATTAATTTCCCTTAACGTTGATAATTACAGCAGGCACATAGCGGTGGAATACTATCAAGGTATCATCTTTCCAGGCTGAGCAAGAGGATACCCAGGTAGTTCATCATGTCTTGTCAAAAATGGGGTGGTGTTTCATCTTGCTGAAAGTCACAAATGGCGCCGGATGACTAAGGGAACATTCTTCGGCAATACACAGGCCGTGATTCTTCGTTACTTTGCTGGCGGTTCCGTCTTAACCATGTGTTATTTCAGAATTAACATTATGTTTCTTGAAGGTAAAGACTGAGTTAAGAATCTTTTAAACATATTAACTCTAGCATAATTAGTTAATATGTTTAAGAAATTCTTAACTCAGTATTTACCTTCAAGAAAAACTCTCCCGATTTTTCAAAAAATAAATCGTTACGAAACTTATTTAGCGATCTAATTACTAGCAATCTAAAAACTACACTTAAATCAATACATCAGGAATCGGCTTGTAAAACAACGAAAACTTACGTACATGAAAAATTAATTGACGGCACTTAACTGACATCCACTTTTATATTGATAAACTATCTATAAATAAGTGAGAATGAATTCGAAAAAATCAAATATCAGTAGATTAAAATAATCTGTGATCAAACTTTCTAAAACATAAATATTAACAAATCAAAAATGAGAACCACTTGATTTATGAAAATTTAGAATCTATCTTTTCGCTAGGCAACTATAAAAAGGAATCCAATCTTAACATAATTATTAAATCATGAAATACTAAATGCACTCATTTTTTATTTATATTTTATTATCTTTTTCTTATAACAGTGGCTGAATAAAAATAAATAATACGTCAAAGATAACGTTCATGTTTGTTTGTTATTCTTCTTTAAGTAAAAATTAATCTCTCATATGAGTCCCTGCTGTACTTCCTCCCAATTCGAATGGTGCTCTATCGCATCAGAAGTCGAATACAGATGATTGCCTATTTTATATTTGAGGAAATAGTCACATGTTGATCCGCTCAAGCGTTTATTTCATTTATGACCCTATATTTTAAGATTGCTTGAGAGTAGAAGTGGGATTTTAACCGAAACCCGATGTATTTTATAATAAATGAAGACTATACTTACTTTGTGGGACACACATTGGTAATGTTGACGTAATTGCCTCTCACTACTTTTAGACTTGCCAATATCTGGGCAAAAGGGGTCACGATGAGTTCCTCTCTGAAACAAACAAAATATTTCTTTAAAATAAGAACAAAAAGTACTATTTAAGATATATTTAAGGAATGTCTTCAATTTTTAAAGGATGAAGAAAAAAAATGAGATCAATAAATTATGTATAAACTGTCGTGTATGTCTTATTAATTGCTTCTTTTACGGCGAAAAGTTGAAATGTACGAAATTTCAATTAAGATTCAAAGCACATTATGTGGGTGTTTATAAAATTCCTTTCACGTCATTTTTCCAAGATCTGCAGGAAAAAGAAGTTTCTGTTCATATAGGTTCATCAAAATGTAAAGATATAATTTTAAATTAGCGATTTAAGTTCAATAGCCTATCAATAACATTGAAAAACAACACTTTCTTCAAAATTTTTTTATCTCTTTTAATAATGTTTTGAGTAACAGTCAAAAAATGAAGTTATGGCACATTTTAATTTGTTGCAAGAGTTTTAATGTTTAATTTGTTCTCATTCTCAAAGATCTAAGAAAATGCCAGTCGTCCGAATGCTACTCTGCCTGTTGGCGTCAAAGGATATTTGACGATTGCACCCTCATTGTTCAAGGTACTATTTAATTATTCACACAAAGTCCTCCCTTTACCAATTAGCTGCAACTGTTCGGAAATCTGATTCTCTACCACGGGAAAGTTTATGTTATCAAGAATAAAAATTTAATTGTTAACGAAAAGCCTTTTCTATATATATATTAAGTAGATTAGAGGTCTCCTTAAAATAAGCAAACAATTATAACCCAATGACGTTTGATTTCTGGAAAAGAAAAAAATTTATAGAATAAATAAGTCACAATCCAATTGAAAAAAATAATAGAATTTGTTCGTGGAAGTAGATCATTTCATTCTTTTTTCTTTTCCTATGCGAAATGTCAGATAGTGAATTTTCAAAATAATAATAATAATTAATAAATAAGTAAAATAAAAACCCATACCGACAGCAATGAAAAACTTGCTGATTATTTGATTTAGAAAAATTGTAAATGCGTCAGGACAATGGTACCTAGTCGTATAGCTGTTATTTTGATTCTCTTGAAATGAAATATTCAAGAAATTAGATGTTATCCACTGGTGCCTACACGGTACGAGGGAGAAATTCTATGCTAATAATCAAGTAGAAGGGGCCAAATAGCTTAAGATTCGCTGCGAGGTATGGCTAGGATTGGCAGAGATTTCAGATTTGTTAGGAAGTGAAGGAAAAGTGGCAACAATGGACATAGAGAACTACTCTATGTAAAGTTCGATTGAAGTTCAAAGGCAAATACTTGATTACATCCATAACCCTGACAAAAAGGTGTTTCATCAGAGATAAAGTACGAGATCTACTAAAAATGAATGCTGAAAAAATATGCCATTTTGAGTACTATGTTAAGTATACTGTTACTGATAAATAAGGAGAGAATTTATTCAGATGTACTTAAAACTGAAATATCGAAACCTAGAAGTAGATCAAAAGTGAAAAACATGTAATTGCAATTTATCATAAAAATAAAACAAATAATTTCATACAAGGCACCAGAAATGAGAATTGATCCTAATGAACTAGATGTTAATACCAAGAATGCAAGAAATGTTAATAAAGGACGACAACTGGCGGAAACCGATTCAGTGGCGAGTAGAAATAAAATTAAACTGGGCAATATTGAATTAAAGAAAGATTATGAAAAAGTTGTTGTAATCAAAAGAAATTCTCATATAATTTTATACAATGTACCATCAAATAATGAACCACCGTAAATAACACAAGGTGAAATTACAGCACATTTATGGTAAAAATAATGATGTATTTGAGGTAGATATTTCTTCTCTATATGTATTATAAATTTGAAATGAGAATTCCCAAAGGATCAAATTATATTTAGACATAATATAATATTTAATAATAAAATTTTTATATTTAATAAAATTTAACATTATACATAGTACAAGCATATAGCATTTCATAGATTGATTGATTGAAGTAAAAATAGCATGGACGAGATGTGATGTGAAAGAATTTGTAAAACCCCCCTACAGTTTTTCAATTGCTAGAAGTATGGGCATGCAAGTAAATTGTGTAGAAATAAAAAGAGAAGTTAAAAATGTGCAAACGAAGACCATATTGAAAAATAATTGTCCTAAAGATACAGTAATGTGCGTAAGTCTTAATTTAGACCGCAAAAAGTATAAAGTTGATATAAGTACTGATCATAAAAATTACAGATAAAATCTGTCATTTATATAAAAATAAAAATTGGCCATATCCTATCGCGAGAAAACCACAGTTCTTATGACTGAAATTTCGATGATTAAACTGATATATAATAAGTATTATTGAACGAGTGTTATTAGTTAATGATTAATTATGCTTTTTCTGTAATGAAATTGTTGAATTGCTATCATTTTGTTTTAAAGTTATGATTAGTAGTTCTACATTATTATTATTTATAAATCCTAGTTGGGTATTCAGAAGGATGATTTGAGGAGATTGAATATAAATATTATATTTATTGAGTTTGAAAATATTGTACTTTAATAACTTCATAGAGATAAAAATTGTATTTTATAGTGAAGTATTGTATCGCATATATAGTACTGAATTTAAAAAACCGTACGGAATTGTGATGATCATCACTCTTATAATTTGATAAAATAAAGTATGTGAAAAAAGTAAGAATTAGTTGGCAGAGTATGTAATGAGTTATTTAGTCTAAATTTACTATTCGACCATTCTTCCAACAAGATATTTAATTGTATATCGCACAGAGGGCTTGATGTGCTGGTGATTGGCACCCAGATTGATTTCTTGGCATGACATAAGTTGCCATCCTTACTTTTTGGGCAATCTATAGAGGGCGAATGCGTTGAAGCTTCTCTTCCTGATGGGGAAACTGTAGTGACGATCGGTCATCATAAATCGTATGTCTTAGGCTGAATTGGTTAAGCAATTTGTCTTACTGGTAAAAAGACTTTCCCATTCAATGAAGTCTTCTGTCTCACGATCCGAAATGTTTCACTAAAGATTATTTTGTTCAATAAAAATAATTTGAAAGATTTAAAAAATTTGTGGTGATGATTTTGAAAACGTGTCAGAGAAAAATTATATTTAAGGGTTCTTTTTGAGGAACCATGTCTTCATAAGTGTGGAGTCTCAAACACGGAGGAGTAGAATATTTCTTTCCTCGATCAATCTCGGGTACTAGAAGTTCACTGTTTTTGAATTTGGCTTTAGTTTTGAAATTCCAATCCAAACTTTTTATCCTTGTAATTGATTACTTTTTATCCATACTTTTTTCACTAGATGAATCTTTAAATGAATTCATTCAATTTCTTTTTACATTTCTTGTTTTAGAAGTATTAATAAACAGAAAAATTATTTTTGCTCTCAGTTCTTCTGTATATTTCTTTTTATACGATTTTTCAAATGACTATGTAAAGAGGTTTTTTTCCAAAATTACGTTACAAACAAAAACGGGAATGTGAAAATAAATATATTAATGCACATTTAAAGTCA
>BPLR01016966.1:0-47378 GCA_021605095.1 Caerostris extrusa
AGAAGTTTTATTTAATTGCTATGACCTAACTCTTGATAAACAATAATTAATGACAATTGGCGATTGTGATACTCTTCTAAATCATTCTCAAACATACAAATAAAGGTAAATGAGAGGAAGATACTTCTGAAAAATTCTAAAAATTATTAGGCCTTATTTGTGTTTTGGTTAAAAAGAAACAGTCTCTTGTGAGGTGAATTTCAATTTCAAGAAGAATAATTGACTTTCTAGTCATTTAAAGGAAGGGCGTTTGATATGCATTTATTAGAAGATTAATGATACAATTATAATGGATTTGGGCTTTTGGGGCAGTTTGATGTGCATTTGTTAGAAAATTAATGGTACAATCACAAGTCAGAAAGCTTGCTTGGATAGCTTTCATAAATTGTATTTGATAAAAGAAAATACAAAATTTACGTGATCCTTTACAAGAAATTGTTTTTTTTTTCGAGGATGATTTAGATATTCTTTGGCAGAAAGTAATAATAAAAGCCGATATTAGCAATCTCCTAGTTCACGTACAATCTTCACACGAAATATTTATGTCATTCATTATATTATAAATAAAATATGAAGTAACAACTTTTTTATTTCATTTAATGTTAATTAGATTATTTAATAATTTGTTTTTTAATTTACCAAATTTATTTCTGTCACTTGACTCATTGACAGAATTTTAATTTGGTCCCCAAACTAGAAATATTGGCCTTATGTATCTACACTATACAAATCTGAGTATATATGGGCACATATTTCTTCTAGGAATACAAAAATTTCATTCCTTTATTATCACAAATTAGATCATTACTTCAAATTTTCTTTTTCCTTAATTTTTTAAAGTTATTACTTAAAGTTATTTCTTAAAGTTACAACTTTTTGAACAATACTAGTATCAAAAATATTTTATGATCTCTCTCTCCCAAAAATAAAATTAAAGTCACAAAATTTAAGTAAGAAACGTTCTTTAATTGCTCCATTTATTAATATTTGGTTTTCAAAATCTTAACACAAGCAGATATTTAAGAGTGTTCATAAGTTACACAATTTTTTTTGTCTTATATTTTATAAATTAGTTCGCTTAAAAATTTTTTTTTTCTTTTTCAAAAAATAGCTGAACTTGTCCTCTTAGCTAAGCGTAGCGAAAAGAACTTTCGAATGATAAAAGTTATAAGAAAATAAATATAAATAATTTGATGTAATATTATTAATAAAAATATATATTATAAATAATATTATGAATAATATAATGAAATGGGAAATGTTTATCTGCTATAGAGTTAATTTGCTAACTAAATCTTAAAAAAAAATGTATTGAATCAATTATTCTTTATCAATGTAGTATACTTTTTTATTCTTTGCAAACTTGGTAACTTTATCGGGAATACAATCTTTTTTAAAAAGATAACTTATTTAAAGAAAACATTTCAATATTTTGATTGTCCTAATATTTCAAATTTCAATAAAAAATATTTTTTGTTTTATAAAAATAAAAAAAGTTTATTTTAAATCTTTTAATTAATTTTTATTGTTCTGATTTTTTCAAATAGTAAAACAGTCATTAAACTCAAACAGTGATTAAATATGTTATATTTGAGAAAATGCTTTGATTGATGTTTTACAGTTTCGTTACAGAGCTCGGAGCTGGTGCATGATGTAGAGTCAACGCTAAAAAGTTAAACACGCGTCAACTTGTGGTGTGGAGTGATGTTTAGTCAAGCATTTGAGTAGGAAGAGCTGCATCTCATCATTTCTTTTCGCTTTAATCGGCTGAGATATATGATAGATGTGTCTACAGTCTGATGACAGAGTGGCTAGCGCTCTGGCGCTCGGTTCCACAGTTTTCGGGTTCGAGCCCTGGCGGTGCCATGGATGTTTGTAGTGGTTCGAATCCACTTTAATCCGTAGGTCCCGGTCGAATATGATCGTAGAGCTTTGCGGCGGCATTGTTACTCCGCGTCCGTGGCTTATCTTCAAGTTACACGCGCCTCCTGTGTAATGCAAAGTGAGTAACGTATGTGCAGCGCTTGCCTTTAAGGCATACAAAGACCAAGCTGTCTAAGTGCCAAGCTGCATTAGAAAGAAAAAAAAAAAAAGTTTGCAATTATAATATAATTGTAATCAACTTATAATAATTCATTTATATTCAATATTTGTTAGTGATAAAAAGTAAAACACAGAATAATGCATTTTGTTAATTATTTTCATTGTTTTGTTGCACATCAAACGCCAGCGCATAATATAGCACTTAGGAAATAAGTTTAAATTCTAGTACCTATCACGCGTTAGCGCGTAATCAAAATATTCGATCAGGATAGGCGTAAATATTATTTAGGAATGTATGATATACATAATCACGTTTTTATTACCACTTTTCATTCCTATTTGTTATAAAAAGTAAGTTGCCTTCTGGCGTGAAAACCCATTTCTAGGAGAGGCAATAATTATCAACATATCCTCACGTGACAACAGCGAAAGTTTTAATTGATTAAATTAACTACTAGCTTATGCCATGAGCAAGGGCTGCACCGCTATGGTGCACTACCCAGTGGGCACGTGTAGCTTTGAAGATAGGCTGCGGACGTGAATATCACTACCCCCACAATGCTCTTCTTCGTTTGGTACTGTTTAAAGTGGATTCCGAATCACTACAAACATCCATGGTATCTCTGGGACTCGAACCCGAAACCTAAGGTACCGATTTGGTGTGGTTTGTCGCTCTACAGTCATCTTGTGCACACTTTAGGTTAAACAGGCCGGGACCTACAGTTTAAAGTGGATTCCGGACTCCTACAGACATCCATGGCTCCGCCGGGTCTCGAACCCAAAACCTGTGGTAACGAGCGCCAGAGCGCAGCCACTCGGCCATTCAGGCCCCCTCATCCACTTTTACACCCTTTTAAATTGTAGGTCCCGGTCTAATAGGATCGTAGAGCGTTGTGGGGGTAGTGTGACTCGCGTCCGTAGCCTACCTTCAAGCTACACGTGTCCACGGGGTAGTGCTAAATGAGTAACAGCCCTTGCTTATGGCATAAAGATTAAATATCTCTGTATTGCCAGCTGCATTAGAACAACAGCAATTACTAGTTTTACTTTGCTCCCCCCTTCATTTAATGTCTTGTCTCATTATCTTGTCAGTGTATGTCAGGGATAGACTTAGATGTGTGAAGGATTGTTTTTTGTTGTATGCAGATTGTAAATGAATGCTTCTCCTTTATTTTTAAACCAGTTGATACTAACTTTTATGACTGAAATTTCCAGTGATAGAGCACCCGTACGTAGAAGTCTGACTTGGCTCTGTGACGTTCTACAGTCATATGAGACCGGGACCTACTGTTTAAAGGGGGATTCCAAAGCATTGCAAACATCCATGGCACCGCCAGGACTCCAACCCGAAACCTGTCGTACAGAGCACCAGAGCGCTAGACACTCGGCCATTCATTTTATAATTTGTATATTGTGCGTATACTTTTTCAAATTCTTGTGAATAAAAATTATTTCAGTTTTACATATTTAAAATAATCCTACTCTTGTCTGATAAAAGATTGAGTAAATAATTACCTGAGTAATAATAATATTGAGTAATAATAATTATAATAAAGTAGTAGTTAATTAGATTGAGTAATAATAGTAGTATAGTTAATTAGATTGAGTAATAATAATTATAATTAATTCCTATTAAGTTAATAATAAACGTTAATAACATTACCTCATGAGAAGAGGGATAATTAATGAAGTATCTTAAAAAAAAAAAATAAATTTGAAAGTCTGCTTGTTTTGAATAAGTGAAAAGGAAATTGTATTTTTGATGCCTTTTTAAACACATATTTACTCTTTTATTAGTTTAGAATAGGGAAAAATGTAAAGTGTACCACATATTGAATCCAAATATTTTCAAACACATGAAGTTTTCATAACCAGTTACAAATATTGTCATTCTAAATTTATAGCAAAAATGGCTATTTTTCGTTTTTGTATGTAAAAGAAGGACAAAATAATTTAATTTGATGGTTTAAATAGAATTCATTGCCCTTTAGAGTAATATTGTTTTTTTAAAATATGATTTGCAATATTCACATAAGAATTAATTTTAAGCTTCGTAGTTCTTAACTAACCAGATGCTCTGACATTTAAATCGGTTAACATTACTGAGAATGCTTTTTAATTAATAAGAAATCACTATAATGAACAGATATGTTTTTAAAAAACTTTGCAAACAATGATTCTGATTATTCCATTGAAATACAAAATAAATTTCCTATGTTCTTATTTTTATTAATTTTTTTTTAATTAATGTTTTTAGATGATTAAAAATTTCATAATTAATCGTTCAGAAAAGATCATAAAATTAAGTTCAAAAGTAATGAACAATTCGTTATCATTATTTTAATTAACCTCAAATTAAATACAGTATTTCTCGTGCAATCAATTATATTATTATTTGTGAAGTGTTCTATTATTAATTGTGTAGTATGCTATTAATTGTGCAGTGGGAAATTATATTATTAGTTGTATTTGTGATAACTGATCTTAGATTATATAACAATTTCACACAAAATTAAAAACAGTGATAAACAGTGGTTTGTTTTTAATAACAAGATTTGTAACGTTCTATTACATAGAAAAAAATATATGTTTCTAATGTATGACGTTTTCTATAATTTATTTGATTTTTATATTTTTAGATCTTATAAATCTTATATTCTTCTTTACTTTTATTAGATATTTTATTTTATTTAGATTTTTTAGATCTTTCATTTAATAGATTTTTTTCCTATAAGTTACTGCAATATTCACAATATTTCTCGTGCAATTAATTATAATAGTTGTGAAATGTGCTATTATTATTTGTGTAGTATGCTATTAATTTTGCAATGTGCAATTATATTATTAGTTGTATCTGTGATAACTGATCTTAGATTATATGACAATTTCACTGAAAATAAAAAACACACAGTAATACGCCTTGGCTTATTTTTATTAATAAAGTTTGTACCATTCTATTACATAGAAAAAACATATGCTTCTAATGTATGACATTTTCAATGTTTTACTTCGATTTATTATTATGAAGTAAAACACATTTTATAAATAAAGAGTAAAATAATATAATCATAATACACAGTAATAATAAACATGATAAATGTCCATGATCCAATAAATGTATTACATGTCTTTATTTCATCATATCATCCTCAATATATAGTCCAAAAAAAATATTAAATGTCTTTATTTCATTACATCATCCTCAATACACAGTAATAATAAACATAATAAATGTCCATAGTTCCAATAAATATATTAAATGTCTTCATTTCATCATATCATTTTCAATACATAGTAAAAATAAACATAATAAATGTCCATAGTCCAATAAATATCTTAAATGTCTTCATTTCATCATATCATCCTTAATACACAGTAATAATAAACATAATAAATCTCCATGGTTCCAATAAATTTATTGAATGTCTTTATTTCATCATATCATCCTCAATACATAGTAATAATAGACATAATAGATGTCCATAGTCCAATAAATGTCTTTATTTCATCATATCACCCTCAATACACAGTAATAATAAATATAATAAATGTCCATAATTCCAAAAAATATATTAAATGTCTTTATTTCATCATATCATCTTCATCCTCTGGATTGCAGGATGGCGAAGAAGGAGAGTAAGTGCCCTTGTAACTTGAAAGGCTGTCTTGTGGTGATGTAGGCGAATAGGATGGTGAAGTAGGAGAATACATTGGAGATGATGGACTGTACTGATGCGATGTAGGAGAGTAAGTAGGAGAAGTTGGCGTATAGAATGGATCGATAGATGAGTTCTGTGGGCTTGAAGGTGAATAATCAGAACTTCCTGGATTAAAACTTGGACTCTGAGAACAGTAGCTTGGAGAACTTGGCGAATAGCTTATATCTGCGGGACTGTAACTAGGACTTGTTGGTGAATAGCTTGGACTGGTATGACTGCAGTCAAAGCTAATCGGTGAATAAGAAGAGGATGTTGGAGTGTAGTTAGAAGAACTAGGAGAATATTTTGAGCTGGTCGGTCTGTAACTGGGACTTGTAGGCGAATAACTTGTGTTTGTGGATGAATAACTAGGACTTGTGGGGCTATAACTTGGACTGGCAGGCGAATAGAATGGGCTCGTTGGAGAATAACTCAGACTTGAAGGTGAGTAATTAGGACTAGAAATAGAATAACTGGGACTTGTAGGACTATAACTTGGAGATGTTGGAGAATAATTTGGGCTTGTTGCAGAATAAGATGTTGAAGTAGGTGAATAACTGGGACTTGTAGGACTGTAACTAGGAGATGTTGGAGAATAATTTGGGCTTGTTGGAGAATACGATGGTGAAGTAGGTGAATAACTGGGACTTGTAGGATTATAACTAGGTGATATTGGAGAATAATTTGGGCTTGCTGGAGAATAAGATGGCGAAGTAGGTGAATAACTGGGACTTGTAGGATTATAACTAGGAGATGTTGGAGAATAAGATGGTGAACTAGGTGAATAGGTAGGACTCTGCAGAGCCAAGAATGGAGAAAATGAAGGTGATGATGGTGAATAATTTGGAGACATGGTTCCCACAGGGCTTGGAATGTATGGAGAAGCTGGAGATGCTGGTGACCCTGGTTGTGGTGACCAGACTGGACTATAACCGGGACTGTAACCACTGGCATCGCTTGCACCAGATGGTGAGAAACTACCAGCGTCTGGTGTCATTCCACTACCTAGACCAGGAGACCAAACATTTGCATAACCAGGTGTTTCCCTTTGGTTCCAGGGAGTCATCTGAGGTGACTTGCCAGCTGTAGGAGTAGCTGCACTCCCAAAAGATTCCGGGGCCGCCCATTGCTCTAGTCTGAGGAATCTCAATTCCGTATTTACATTTTTCAGCATCTAAAAGCAAATCAAAAGCTCCTGTGCCCATTCTTGGAAGCTGACCCATAATTATATTTTCTGACACTCCTTTGAGAGGATCTAATTCTGCATGTGATGCAGCATCTAATAATATGTCCACAGTTTCTTCAAAAAGAGCACCTCATGAGAGCTCCTGTATCTTGACGATTGATGCCATGACGGGTTATAGCCATCAAATGTCCTTTGGCTGTCATCACATCACACAACAAAGCTAAATGACGATAGTTAACATATGAACTGTCAAAAGAAATCACATGATTCATTTCTTTTCAATGGCTTTACGGACAGCTTCAATACCCAACACAGAAAATATTTCGCAAATATCATTTGAATATGTTCTGACAGGATCAACATTTTTTTTCACTTAAAACTCGCAACAAGCTTGTTCCATCTGTTTCTAAGATCCATTCAGCAATCAATTTGTATTCTCCAGTCTCCGTGATGATAATTCTTTTCTGTTTATTTGCTGTGGGCAAGTGCATATATACTTTAGAAATAGCTTCAATGCCCTGTAAAGTCATATCACTGAGCATGTTAGCTTCAATAAACCTTAAGAAAACATCATCCTCCATTTCGCTTTCTTGTTTTTTCTCCTTCCTGCAAATTGTAATCGCTATTCATGATGCGAATCCTTAGGACAAGCTTCTCAGCATTATCATCATTGAATACACAATTCAAATCATTACCAAAAGCAGCATAAATCTTTTCTGCAATCTGTTCCATAGTTAGCTTTTTATCAGTCATTCTTTTTCTGTCCAACTCAATACGAAGTAACCAAGGGGAAATTCCCGAGGGATCAAAATCAGGCATTTCATGGTAAACACTTACAAATTCTCGATCTTCAGCTATAACGCTATTTTGTAGATCTGGGTCATAATAAATAGCAGTATTTTCAGTGACTTTTCTGAGAGTCGTGTGTTCCAAACGACAGAGTACGTCTTTTGCTCTTTCAGCATCTTTTGCAGCAGCGCCAGTCAAGAAGACAGTCAGGGATGGTGTTTTGGGGTTTTTTGATATGTTAATGATTTCTTTCAATCTTGGCACACCAAGAGTTACATTTTTAGCTGACACACCAGCGTGATGGAAAGTGTTAAGTGTCATCTGAGTTGCAGGTTCCCCAAGAGACTGAGCAGCTAAAGCACCAACCATTTCTCCAGGCTGTACTTGAGCTTGCTGGAAACGACTTTCGATCTCTCCAACAAGCCAATCAAAAGCTTCAGTGGACAAGCGGAATTCTTCTGCAACACGTTTAGTGCAGAGAGTTGAGTGAAGTAAAACTCTAAATAAAATAGTAGCGTTTTCGTTAGCTTGCACACTTAGCCTGTCTTCACCAGGTACAATAATTAATTTTTCAATAGATTCTCTCTACATCCTGCATCACTTTTATTGGGCTCAAATCAGTGGGAGACCTAGTGTTAACGTGGAATATCTTTTGAGCATTCCAAATCATCCTCTGTAGGTTACAAGGAAGAACCACTTTACTATCACCAGTTGGAAATATGCTGCGCAAAATTTCTCTTTTCTGCTTTCAGAGTTTCCCATTCTCTTTCAAATTCGCCAATTGCTTTTGGATCATCCACAATTTCTCTTACTACTTCTTCCATATAGATTCGACGAAGATATCTTTCATTAGTGGCATCAAATTTAAAGCGTTTTTCAAATGCTTTATTAGATGGTTTCAGTGTGGCAATGACTGAAATTCTACTGTTGTTCCATCTAAACCATCCTCACCATAACGGAACTGAATAACTTGACCGGAGCTGTTTCGGACGGTCCCATCATAGGTAACCATCACACTTTCCATGGCCTTCATTAATCGACGCTGAATGTATCCAGTTTCTGCAGTTTTGACAGCAGTATCAATAAGACCTTCTCTACCTCCCATGGCATGAAAAAAGAATTCAGAAGGTGTTAAACCGGCAAGGTAAGAGTTCTCAACAAATCCTCTACTTTCTGGTCCATAATCATCTTTTAATAAAATGAGGCAGGGTACGTTTTCTGAATCCGAATGGTATTCGTTTACCTTCAACATTCTGCTGTCCCACACAAGTAATGATCTGGGATATGTTGAGGTCGGACCCTTTTGCTCCAGATAAGACCATAGCTTTGAAGTTATTGAATTCAGACAAAGATTTCTGAGCACTGGCACCTGTTTTTTGTCTGGCGTCATTAAGTATACAATTTACTTGACTTTCAAAAGTTTGTCGTAAGGTATTACCAGGGATGGGTTCAAGATCATCATTGTGAGCTTTTCAATAACTTTGATCACATCCATTTGGGCTTTTTTGATTGCAGCCTGGATAGCTGAATATGTCTTAGGGTCGGCAATGGCATCTTCAATACCAATGCTGTGGCCTTCCAGTAGCAGCCAGTTGTTGACCACAGTTTGGATGTGTCCATAAAAAGCACCTGCAACTTCATGCCCTAGTTCTAAAAAAGAGTACATGCAGCAAAGAACCACCAGATGCACCAACCGTTTTCTTACACACGATTCCACTGATCAATTCTCCATTCTCAATAAGAACTTTGGTATCTCCTGGAGAAATCCATTTGAAGGTCCATCATCTTCTTCATCAGGGTGAGTGCTGTCGGTACGTATTAAATTAACTTTTCCTGGAATAATCAAAGAAAACAGTTGCTTCCTGTCCAAAGAGGTTTGGGTTTCAATATTGCAGGCATTGGTATCCTGCCATCCCAAATGGGTAGAAACATTAAGAGGGTCATAATCTGGTCCTTTTCAAGAAAAACATCACGTTTAGTCATCTTACGCACAGCAGTTAAAGTATCCTGCACTATACCCATGACAGGCTTGTTTGATTGAGGAGTGATAATGTTTCTGGGTACAAGAGCCAATTCTTGAACTTCAGCTCGGGTCTCTAATGACTGAGGAACATGGAGATTCATTTCATCTCCATCAAAATCAGCATTGTAGGGTGTTGTGACACTCAAATTCATGCGAAATGTGGACCACGGCAGAACTCGTATACGATGTCCCATCATAGACATTTTGTGCAATGTAGGTTGTCGATTGAAAACAATCACATCTCCATTTCTAACATGTCGTTCTACTCTATAACCACACTGCAAATGTAGGTCATTAGCTTTAGGATGAAATCTTAAATCTATTCTCTCTCCATTATCTCGAACAATATACTTAGCACCAGGATATTGGCTGTTGCCTCTCTGAACCAACTCATGCATCTTGTCTATATTATACGGTGTCACTATTTCCGGAAATGTCAAATTTTGGGCAATGGATCTTGGAACTCCAATTTCCCCAGATGCAAAGGTTAGGATCTGGTGTGATGACAGTACGAGCAGAAAAGTCAACTCGCTTTCCCATCAAATTGCCCCGAATTCGTCCTTCTTTACTTTTAAGACGTTGTTTAATTGATTTCAATGGCCGGCCACTTTTTGCATTGATCTGGGTAATCCAGGGAGTTCATTATCTACAATTGTAGCAACATGAAATTGCAACAGTCTGATGTTTTCTGAAATGATATGGGCCGCTGCTCCACATTTTTCATTTTGGATTAATTCATTGTTAGCTTTAACGATGTCCGAAAGTTTGTGGGTAAGATCATCTTGATTTCTAGCTGATCCAAACATAACCACAGCAGGCCTAACTGGTAATGGAGGTACTGGTAAGACAGTTACCAACATCCAATCTGGTCTTGAATATTTAGGATCCATACCAAGAACAATACATTCTTCATCCGTTATATGTCTGAAAACTTCAAATACCCTCTCGGCACTTAGAGCAATTTTTCTTTCTTGAGAATCTTCATTTATATGCTTCCATTCTGCGGTTAAATCCAAACCACTTTGGCGAATAGATGGTTGGTACCGTCCACAACCACCATGTCCAGATTTTTTTGTACCATCATCATGCATGGTACTTTCTTGACCAAGCTTGGCATCAATCTCATCACCACCTTCACAGATATTTTTACCTTTGCAAAGATCATACACATGAGCTAATCTTTTTCTTGGTTGACCTTTTGACTTAGCAATTATCTCTTTTATTTTTGGGTTATTAGGCGATACCAAAAGTTTGGAACAGTAAAAGCAAACACATCTCAACACTTTGATACTCTTCTTCAGAAATCCGACATGGAACACAGGTTTTGCAAGTTCAACATGGCCAAAATGCCCAGGGCAGGTAGCCATGTTTCCTGCACAAGTTTGACAACGAGATGTTTTGTCAATGACTCCTTGACGTGGATCCATAAGGCCACCAAGTTTGGGTCGACCTCCTTCATAGATTTCAGGATATTTGATACCACCTTCTGTAACAGACATACGACGAACTTCATCTGGACTCAAAATGCCAAACTGAACTTTCTTCACCTCCGCAAGGGGCTCTGAGTCTGATGTTATTATCATAGACATTTTCTAGAAAGAAAACAATAAAAAAATTTTAGATTTGAAAAACAAAAGCAGGACAGAGTTCTTCTAAATTTTGTCTCTTTAAATTTTAAAGTTTATCAATCTTTTAATATCATTAAAACTAATTTTACATTCTTAGATAAAAAGAAGTTTATTTTGTTTACTGTTATTTGCTTATTTTAATGGAATATGTTCAATGAATATACCTCAATTTTATTATTTATATATGCATCTTTTCATTTATATCACATAGATGCATCTACATCATTTCCCGATTTCTTTTGCCAGTAGTTATAGAATATGTTAAGTTTTCATAATGGAAAAACATTAAAATTTTCTTAAATATTGAAAAATATAATGCTAACAAGGAGGTTTTAGTTAGGGAACTGCTGCATAATCCTCTTTGATTTGTTTCAGGAATAAAAAGCAAAAAGCTATATTAAATGCAATAACGAAAAAGAAAGTGGACCAAAAATTTAACAACAAAATAATAGCACGTGAAAATACAAACATAAATAATGCACCTCAATGATTTTTCAAAACATGCCAAACCTAAGAGAACATTGATAGTCATGCAGAAAAAGATTTTACATGTCAAAAGACACAAATTTGTTTCATAAACATAAAAAAAAAAAACCCTGATGTAATCTGTACAATTAATATAAGGTCTGTTAAACTACTGAATAAAAATTAAAAGACAATCAATTAAACTTACAGTCAATTACTCATGCTATGATAATATCCTGCAAAACAGGCAATGCAACACAAAAGTGAAAGATAAAAGCAAAAAAGCAAGGCGCAAAAACGATTGTTTAGCTTAATAAATTGATTAGGAAAAACAAAGTAAATTAAGTGCAGTGAAATACATTATTCAAGTTGTAATAAAAGTCTAAAACAAAAGAAATATTTACCAGAATAAGTTCACTTTCACTTTGTTATACTTCTTTATATTTTTTTGTTTCACTTTGTCACTTTCTCAGCCAAGTCCATAATAAACTATAGATAAAAATAATAACAGACACAAATTAGTAAATATCTAAATACATCAAATTAAGAAATAATATACTTTAAAAAAAATTTTTAGATCGATAAATTTTATTTTTATACCATATACACAAATAAAAAGTACAATATACGGATTTGACCACGTTGAAAAATGGGACTATTTTGATTAATTAAACGGATAACTTTTTAAAGTTTTATTTTTTATTGGTTGTCATGTTACAAATGATAAATGACATTTGTCATAAGCAACGTCATGACAAATTCCACGTGTATAAGGCGTTGTGTCCAATACAAAACAATAGTATAGTCGAGTTATCCTACGTGTTTAGCTTTATTCTTAGGATGCAAGCCGTATTGAAAGTTCTAAATCCTATAAAAAACTGTTTAAACAAAATATTTCTAAGTAATTTCTAAATCTAATAAAATTCTATAACAAGGTCTTTGCCTATAAGAATTTTATTTTGAATCTAATAAGAATTCTATAATAAGAACTTTTGCTCATAAGAATTTTTATTCTAAATCTTATAAGAATTCTATATGAAGGTCTTTGCTCATAAGAATTTTATTCTAAATCTTATAAGAATTCTATAATGTCTTCAATGTTAAAAATGAAAAAAATTAAAAAACCTCCATCAACTTTCATGTTTGTTAGTGTTTAATTTAAATATTTCGTATTTTGCCACAAAAGTAAACTTTTTTTATTCCTTCATAATTTGATTGTTACAGACCATTTTAACACTAGAATGAATTGATGATGAATGAAGTGGTATATGGGGATGTGAAGCAACAAGGACTATAATCCCCCTAATCCCTATATATATGAACAGTTAGTTTTCCTTATTTTTTTTAATATGTCACTCTCCACAACGCTCTACGATCGTGTTAGACCGGGACCTACGGTTTAAAGTGGATTTCCGAACCACTACAAACATCCATGGCACCGCCGGATTCGAACCGGAAGCCTGTGGTACTGAGAGCCAAATAGAGTGCTGATAGCCACTCGGTCATCAGGCCCCATATATTTATCAGGCCCATTTGGCTTTCAAGTTCATCCTTATTTTAATAAACGTAGATAATGCCAAATCTGAAAGATTATCGATAGCTTCTAGTCATTTCTTTCTTCGGCAATTAATTAGTTAGCAAAGCAGTTTAAGTGATAAAAATAAAATATGTATATTTTTTTCTAATGCAGCTGGCAAACACTTGAGACAGCTTGGTCTTGGTTGCCTTAAGGCAAGGGCTGCACAGACGTTACTCACTTTGCATTAACCAGGGGGGCGCGTGTAACTTGAAGGCCACGGACGCGGAGTAACAATGCCCCCGCAACGCTCTACGATCCTATGAGACCGGGACCTACGGTTTAAAAGTGGACTCGAACCACTACAAACATCCATGGCACCGCCGGGCTCGAATCGAAACCTGTGGCGCCGAGCGCTAGCCACTCGGCCATTCAGGCCCCCTTTAATACTAGAAGAATCTGGCGAAAATCTCACCAAAACAGCATATATTTATCGCTAAATAAAATACTAAATTTAATAGATCACACAATAATATCTATTGAACTGAGTGCTACCGACAGAATTTGTTGATGTTTCAACCCAAATAATGGGATCTGTATCTACCAGCACATTTTTAGAATACTTATTTAAATAGGTTTGGTTTGGTTTGTCGCTCTACGGTCATTTGTGCACACTTTGAGCTAATCAGACCGGGACCTATAGTTTAATAAGGATTCGAACCACCGACAAACATCCATTCCATCGTCAAGATACTGCTTATTTAAATAGGGTTTATTTGCTCAGTAGAGGATCATACATTTCATTGTATTTTTAAAAACTCGATCAGCAGTTCGATAATTTAGTAATAAATAGCAGCAATTCCTGCCTTCGAAACACAAAAGGTTTTAAAATGTCTCAAATAATGATATAATGTCTACATAAAAATGTATTTCTCAGCCTCACAAGTAAAATTGGTATAAGTTGTTATCACGTTTAAGAAAAATATATAATATGATGCACAATGCTCTGGTCTGATGACCAATTGGCTAGCGCTCTGACCTTTGGTACTACAGGCTCCAGGTTCGAATCCGGACAGGGGGCATGGATGTTTGTGAGTGGTTCGTGATCCACATTAAACTGAAGGTTCCAGTCTAGTTAGATCAAGGTGTGCACAAAACGACCATACAATGCTCTACTTTGTTCCCACACTAGATATCAAAATCATTAGATGGATAATAAAAAAAAAATCAATGACCCGATGACAGTTCATCATTCAACATGGGTGACAATTAGAACGCGACCTAATTCAAACTCAGTCCGAAGAATGAAGAAACTAGTTTTCCCCAAGTCCGTTTCGGTATCTTCTGAATCCGAGCAGCTTTCGTCAGGTCTTTTCGACGCGGGACTTCGCAATGTTTTTGTTTTGTTTCGTTTGTAAACAAACTCTACCCTTTCCTTTCCTTTCTTCTTTTACTATCTGTGATCAGATTTTTGTATCGTAACAGGCTATTTAACTTTCTTTTCATTGTCACATTTATTTTCCTAAATTTAAATAAAATTTTATTAATATTTTTCTAAATTTTGCAATGGTTTACTAATCCTAATTATTTCCTATTTGATCCTTACAGAGCATGTGCTCTTTTATTTTTTCTTCTTTTTATAAATTTTAAAATTCTTGGTTTTTATAAATATGTAATTTTATATAATTGTAATTATTGATATGGAGGTACAGGATATAACCCTCGGTACTCCAACTAAACATCAGCTGTTACGTTACGTTCAGTATGGGTGAAATGTTTTCAGTATATTTTTTTAGAGCGATCGATTCAACTGTTATGGGAGAAACTTTGAGGAATGGTACAGCTTATTAGAACATAATATATGTATATTAATGTAGGTATATATGTATAATATATGTATATGTATATTTCTGATACAGGAATGTAAGGTCGAAAGTGAAGAATTGAGGTATGGATAAAAAAAATGACGCATGAAGACAAAAACATTGTTTATGAACTACATCATTGCAAAGTGCTTCTTTATTCAATGTTTACAATAAATGCTGTAATATATATCAACTCTAATACATGCTTGGTAGCATCGAGGAAATGATTGGTGAACAGTTCCAAATATGCCAGCTATTCGCAACCGCAATGGATATTCGAGCAAAGAGATCCTCAATAGAATCAACTGGAAAAACTTGATTCTCGCAAATGTAGGCCCAGTTGCAAAAGAACAAAGTAAGAATAAAAAATATGAAGCACTAATCAGAGAAATAATTCTACTTTAATAAAATCTCTGTAAAACTTGAATGTAAAAAAAGTGATAATTCATGTGTACATTATTTATTTTTGCTGGTTTTATTTTATCATCTGCTTTCACTTATATTAATAGAGTAAGAATAAGAGATAAGAGTAAGAATAAAATATGAAGTACTAATCAGAGAAATAAGATCTCACGTGACATTCACTGGTAAATATACAGGATGATTATTATTAAAGTCTCACTTTCAAAATGCTGTAAAAAAAAAAGAACCACTTGTCCCAATGAATTCAAATTTGAACTGAAGATACTTGAAGAAGGCGGAAAAGGTATGACATCAAAAAAAAAAAAAAAAAAATTCCACCAATTTTTCCCATCCAATTGGGTATGACCTTGCCGTGGTGGATGGTCTTTCCACTCACAGTTTCTCAACTGGTGAATGACTTGGAAGTCATTTTTTTTCCGTCTAAAAACCGAAACAATCAAGCATAGGGAACACTACCGTTGATTCAATATGCAACTCATGCCAAATATGTTGTCATTTTGATTTAAAAGATCACTGGCAGTCGAATTCACTTTCGCTTTCAGCGCCATCTCTTAATATACTTTGGAAATATCTTCAGTTCAAATGTGAACTCATTGTGAGGAGTGTTTTTTTTTTTTTTTCAGTATTTTTGAAAGTGGGACTTTAATTATAAACACTTTGCATATATATATATATATATATATATGCACGTGCGTTTAGAAAGGACAATTCTTTAATCAGCTCTCATGTCGGTGTCCTTCTTCAAAATGTCTCCTATTTCGAACTTAAAGATCTTTTGCTGTTGAATAATGGCATTTGATGTTGTTATTTGAGTATTTAATGTGCCTGGCTATATATAACTTTCATTCTTTTAAATTTGGTACTTTTTTTGAAAATATGTTATACACATACTTTTTGCGTTCATTTCATATGATTTTATTAAGTTTTGAATCAATTAAGGAACTGACAAGAGAATAGACCAAACGAGCCTGTTTATTTAAATAAAAATGATTAAGAAATTATAAATAGTTGGCAACAACTATTAATCCACAAGAAACAAAGTGTACTTACATGTCAAAGAGTTTTTAAAGTTGGATCTATGTTTGTTTTAACAATCAGCTAACGTAAACATTTAGATTTTCATAAAAATAAAACCAGTGCGTTATCATCCATTTACGTAATTGATAATCTTATCACAACAGTAAATTCTAAACAAGATAGTTGCCTTGAAACAGATTAAATATATCACGCAAATAAATAGAGTCATTGTTACAACGGACTTTATTGCAACTTGAAATGAAATATAATTTTTTTTGCAGCCATTTTCCAATTACACTGATTATTGACATATTTATTTTTAGGACAATGGTGAATGCTGATATTCAATTTTAGCTGTGCAAGAACTACACAAGAATGAAACATTTGACGCAGATTTTTTAAATGTAATTAAAAAAATTATTTTTAATTACATAAGAAAGTTTTATTAAATATAAATATACATACAGTTTACAAATTTATACATAAATTTATTATATTTATTTGTAAAATGTTTTTACATATATTTATATGTAAATTAGTTTACATATAAATTTTTATATACATTTGTATATCAATTTATTGTATTTATTTGTAAAATGTTTTTACATATATTTATATGTAAATTACAGTTTACATATAAATATTTAATTTAAGAAGTAATTAAAAAACTTTTTTTTTATCAACTTAAGAAATAAATTGAAAATCTCGATATGATGAGGGATTTTTGGCTTTCAAGTTCATCATTATTTTAATAAATGTAGATAATGCCGAATCTTGAAAGATTAATCAATAGCTTTTAATCATTTCTTTCTTCAGCAATTACTTAGTTAGAAAAGTAGTTTAAGTGATGAAAATACACAATATTGAGAGAAATAAAAAGAGAATATATATATTGTCTTTGTATTTCAGTTTTTCTTTTCTCAACTTTTCTTTTTTGATTCAAATTCAATATATTCATTGTAGTTTTATGTTTATTAAATGATCTTAAATATCGTTGCTGTAGCTTATGCGCACCTCTGATTTTGGGATTTTCTATTTTTTTTCTTTTTGAGAGGTCTGAATGTGAGATACCTCTGATTTTATGTATTACATGAATTGTATGAGTTGTAACGAATATTGGTAGTAGCTTTTGGCGTGCAAAATGGTCATATTTTAATTCACTCCTTGTGTGGGAAACACGACCTTTGGTTTTTCATGTATTTTATGTATTCATATATTATGCTCTCTCTCTCTCTCTATATATATAACATATATCTATATAAATGTAAAGATTAGAGTGTAATTTTTTCATCTTGTTTTTTTTTGTAATATGTAAAATTAAAAATTTGATATTGATAATTTTTTATACTTATCTAAATATAAGTATAAAAATTATCATTATTTTTTAAATTAAAAAAAAAAATGGAAAAAAAAAAAAAAAGATATCCTTTAATATATTTATTTATTCAGACGCATTTCTTATCGAAATATCACTTAATTAATTGTTATTTAATTTTGTTTACTAAAAACATTTGTATATAATTATATTTCTTATTTTAGTTTAAGAATTTTTTTTGATTTTTTTTTTTTTTTGTTAAAACGTACTACGAAAAAAATAATAAAAATTTTGAAAACATGTAATTTTCTAAAAAGAAATGAAAAACACAATTTTTTTGAGGATTTATTATTAACATTATTTTGCCAACAAGCATTTTATTACAGACATCGAATTACTTACTTACTTAATTATTACATTACTTTTCCTTGAAATATGAAACAAGGTCTAGGCCTAACTTGTTAATAGAACAATATTTTATAATCAGTTTTTTTTTTTATTGTTTGAATAAATAAATACAAAATACAAATCTCAAAATAATTATTAAAAAGACTATAAAACTTAACTTCATATATTATTTGTGCTTGGTTCAGTTTTTTGCGGTAATTATTCAACTTTTGTTAATAAAGTGTGATAAAATACGTCGTCTCCGTTCGACCTACTTCCGTTTTCTTCAAAGTTCTGTTATTTTTTATTATTTTTATTTCACATGACTAGACGATTATGTGAATTTTTCACACTTAGAATGAGATGTTAGTAGCAGATTCAGCTTTACTACGGAACGCCTGCTACACTTCAATCACATTGTGTAATGAATAACACAAGAGCGTGAACGTGCATTCTACGAATGATATTTTCAGGATGGATACTAATCCTATCGTTCGAGTCTAATTAAGGGACCTTCCGACTTATAGATTTATCATTCTTATGCTTTCGATTTAATTTTATTGTTCGAGTTCGAACTGAAACTGACTAATTCTGAATCCCAACGCTCTATCTGCATCATTGATGTATAAATTAAAATTATTTAACGTTGAATTCAATATGAAAAACGACGACATTTCAATTCTCAACTTTTTTAGTTCACTCTAGTTTAAAGAAAGGACCTTCCGGTATATGGATTTATCGTCTTTATGCTTTCGGTTCAGCTTCATTCTTCGAGTTCGAATTGAGACTTATTAATTCTGAACACCAACATTCTATCCCCATCATATATGTAAATCAAATTATTTAACGATGAATTCACGTAAATCATTGACGTTTTAATTCTCAACTTTTTAGTTTACTCATGTCTAAAGACAGGACCTTTTGGTCTACGGATTTATCGTCCTTATGCTTTTGGTTCTGCTTTAGTATTCGAGTTCGAACTGAAACTGATTAATTCTAAATCCAAAATCTCTATCCGCATCATTTATGTATAAACGGAACTATTTAATGCTGAATTCAATATGTAAAAAGACGACGTTTCAATTCTCAACTTTTTTAGTTCACTCGAAAGAACCTTCCAGCCTATGGATTTATCGTTTGGTTCAGCTTCATTGTTCGAGTTCGAACTGAACTGACTAATTCAATTCTCAACTTTTTAGTTTCACTTCTACTCATCTAATTTTTATTTTAAGTTGATTATCTCATCCACTGTTTAAATATAAATTTAATTAGATACTCAAATTTTAATTTTCTTTTTCACGTCTTGAAATTAATCATTGAAATTACACATTGAAAAGTCGAAAATTTTCAGTCATAAATAGTTTTATTTTATATTTTCTCGATATCAAAATGAAATTGCAAACTATTTTGAAATTCAGTTTCCGTTTTCAAAGTGAAAGTGAAAGTAAAAAACTCTCTTCCATTTTGAAAAACAGTAACTAAAAGAGAAAAAGAAATGATTCAATATGTAATACGACGACGTTCCAATTCTCAACTTTTTTAGTTTCACTTCTACTCATCTAATTTTAATTTAAGTTGTTTATTTGATACTCTTTTTAAATATAAATTCAATTAGATATCTTTAATTTTTAATTCTTTTTCACGTATCGAAATTAGTCATTGAAACTACTTGAAAATCGGAAATTTTCAGTCATGATAGTAAGAGAGAGAAATGATTTCTATTTTACATTTTTCTTCATATCAAAATTGAAATTACGAACTATTTTGAAATTCAGTTTCTGCTTCAAAGTGAAAGTGAAAAAAAAAAAAAACCTCTCTTCCATTTTGAAAAAACTAACTGAAAAGAGAACAGAAAGTGATGAAAAATAAATAAAAAACAACTCGAAAAATCATCATTTCTTCAAAA
Source organism: Caerostris extrusa (assembly GCA_021605095.1). Taxonomy (NCBI): domain Eukaryota; kingdom Metazoa; phylum Arthropoda; class Arachnida; order Araneae; family Araneidae; genus Caerostris; species Caerostris extrusa. Next base: position 20,262 of record BPLR01016966.1, read on the forward strand.
GAAAGACATGTATTTGTGCACGCTATAGTTTATGTTTACTACAAAAAGAGCTAAGTGCGCCTTGGCGATTTCTAGCGGCAACTATTTGGAACAACAGTCGCCATTTATCTATCAGTAGCAGTTTTATGACAGTATTTACGGAATTAAATAATTCCGAAATAGTAGATATAATATAAATAAATGATTTATAACAAATGTATTACTCTTATTTATTTATTAAATATCAGTGTCAATTTTATTTTAATAAACAAATCTCATTAATTAGATTTGAATCAAACCAACAGGATACTTACTTGGCTCCAACAGCGCTGCGGACTGAATGAGTTGCTATCGATAGAATTTCTCGTTTTATTAAAATTTTTGTCCACTAGAGGGAGCAGTTTGATTGACAGTTGCTAGTCTGAATATCGAAATCTGCATATTTTTCTGCGCATGTACGTAATAGGTGCTGTCATAAAGAAGGCGGGTCTTCTTGTATTGCACCATTGAACCGAAACCACTGCGAGTACAAGGCCATGGCAAACGTTCGTGACGTCACCAGAGGAAAGATAGGGGTAACCTCTTACACTTTTTCTGATAAATAAACACACTGTATCTGACTACTTTGAACATGATCAACTTGCACTTCTATTAATTTAATATTTAAAATTTTTTTACTTAAACTCTTAAATCAATCAAACATTAATAAAATTAATAATTTTTATTTCATTTTATCAAAAAAATGCTTAAGTTTTTGTGAATTTCTTAAAATGTTTATAAAATATATCAGTATTTTTAAATCTTGTTTTTTTAATATCATCAAAAATATATGAAAATATATATCCGAAATATATGAAAATATCTATCCAAAATATATGAAAATATATAGCCAAAATATATTAAAATATATATCCAAAAATATATGAAAATATACAGCCAAAATATGTGAAAATATAATGTTATCTGCATTTAATAAATTAAAATGCTGTAACCAAAGTTTTTAGACTTAAAATTCATTCTTGTTTAATAACTATATCTAACCAAATTTTTATAATTAATAAAAGTAATTCACTTTAAAAGTACTTTTAAAACACAGTTGTAAAATTTAGGAATTTTTGTCACGTATTAAACTAATGCATAAAAATATTCAAGAGATATGTCTGTCTATTCATAAAAATAATCTAAATATTCAAGAGAAAAATTTAAATATTCATGTCTAAATATTCACGAGACCTGTATTTAATAAATTAAATGCTGTAATCAAAGTTTTTAGACTTAAAATTCAATACTGTTTCATAACTGTAACATACCCAATATTTTAATAATTAATAAAAGTACTTTTAAATTTTAAAAGTACTTTTAAAATTTAGAAATTTTTTGTCACGTATTAATCTAACGCATAAAAATATTCAAGAGATATTTGTGTAATGTGAGATACTTTAATTAATGAAATATGTTTGTAAGAACAATATTTTTATTTAATTCAGAATAAATTATCCTTCAGCCTTTTTTAATGATCTGAAAGAGAGAAATTACAAAAATAAACATTAAAAATTAGATATAAAAGAAAGTATTTCTAAATTATCTTGGAGTTTAAAATGAATTTGACAATTATTTTTAAATTTGGGTATTTTACTAAAAAAAGAAAGACTAAAACATAAACATCTTGTTGTTTATTCATTTAATAACTATGACCATAAAATGCAAGTGCACAAAAATACATATTTATTTATATAAAAATATTGATTCAAAATATGTAATTAAAAAGATAAAAACATTTTTATATTAGATTCAATGCAATAGTATTACAGAAGAAATACAAGTTTTGGTAAAAAAACAACAACAACAACATTCGTGTTAAAATTTGTTTTCATAAGTATTTTTTTCTGAATATAAAACTACTAGATATATAGACTAACAAAAGTTAAAGCATTTAACTATTATAATAAAATCTAATAATAATAATAAATACAGACTAGATTATTTATTAGTATATATATATATATATATAGATATATATACAGAGAGAGAGAGAGAGAGAATACATTTTATACACATACACACATATATATATATATATATATACCTATAATAGTTTCTTTATCCATTTGTATTGAAATTCATATTACGTAAAAATGTATTCGCATTTGGGCTGATATATATATATATATATATATATATAACTGACGCTGAACCACGAGTCGGGAGTATATATGCATAATTATATATTGTTGTAGACATTGTTTCAAAAAACGAGGAGACTCAATAGCAATTGTGGCATTCAGCATCTTGCCTCGTTAGTTGAACTATCTGGTATGAGCTTCCTGGGTTTTCTTCAATAGTAGCGGAGTAGTTCCTTTAAACGTCCTTCCGGAAGGCACTGCCCACCTTCTTTAGTGACACGGAATCAAGTCAGACTTCTACCTACGGGTGTTCCATCACAACAGAAATTCACCTCCCCTCTTTCCATGAGAACACATGGATTCGTGGACTTGGTCTAGATGTTATTGTCGATCAAGTGGGATAAGAACACACACACACATATATATATATATGTGTATATACAAAAAACAGAAGAAATATTTTGTTTGTATAAGTTTGTTAACTTCTGATTTGAATTGACAATATCATTTCAAATCAGTTGTCATGTCTTAGAGAGTATGAAATACATCAAGTGAATTAGAGTATATAATTGTCAAATAAGAATTCTTATTTCACTAGAGTGCTCAATTTCAATCTCGTATTTTCTTTATCTGATTTAAGTTTTAAGTTGATAACTGTTTTTTTATAATAATTATCCAACGGTATGTTTTCTGATGATTACAATATTCTTTGTAATAATTATTCAACAGTATATTGCTGACGACTGCAATATACTTTATAATAATTACTCAACAGTATGTTTTAAGAGGACTACAATATCCTTTGAAATAATTATTCAACAGTATGTTTGCTGATGACTACAATATTAATTTAAGTAATTTTTAGCTAAATGAATTTTATTACAATAATCTTCTATTAAATCTTTTCAATTTAAAAGGGGATTTAGTTAGGATTTTTTCATTTCGATTTTTTTCTAAAATGAACTTCAAATTCATAACAGCTTTTTAATGACCATAAAGTTAAGTACAACTACGTTTACAATGCAATTTGATGTACAATGTAATTGGTATACAATTGATATAATGTGTACAATGTACAATGTAATTTGATGTACAATGTAATTAGTGTACAATGATGTAATGTGTACAATGTACAATGTAATTTAATGTGCAATGAAATTGGTGTACAAATGTAATGTATACAATGTACAATGTAATTTATGTACAATGTAATTGGTGTACAATTGATGTAATGTATACAATGTACAATGTAATTTGATGTGCAATGTAATTGGTGTAGAATTCATGTAATAATGTACAATGTACAATGTAATTTGATGTACAATGTAATTGGTGTACAATTGATGTAATGCGTACAATGTACAATGTAATTTGATGTACAATGTTTGCAATGCAATTTGCTGTCGTACAAAGCAGTTTTCCTTATCTAACTTAGTAAGTAAAAACTACTTGTGTTTTCAACTTCAAGTGGCTTGTCTACAGTGAATAATATTTTGAAAGTGTTACATTTTAACCTTCTAATAAACACATATACACAGTATTCAATTGAATAATTTAGGGAGTCCAATATTTCTCTTAATGTTTCAATATCTCGGCTATTCAGTGAAATATTAAGTTTAAATGATAATTTAGCAATTTCTTCTACATCAATGAAGGCCAAATGACACGGAATATCAAAATTCGGAATATTGCCATGCTGTTTTGATAAAACTCGTAATTTCACTACACGATATACTGTATACGATTTACTTTCTGATTCAAATAACTGTTTAATGGAAATATAGTAATGATTTCGTGATATTTGTCAATACAAACCAAATCTTTATTTCTAAATTTTCGGTCTGATATTTTTCGGGCAAAATATAATTTAAATTTAATTTTTACAATAAGAACATATTTGAAATTGCAGAAGTTGTAAAATTTTAAGAATGAATTCCTTTCGTTAAGACATCAGTTGAACATTTAATTTTCTCCCTATTTATCCAGTCTAAGTGTGCCAACCCGCGCCTTGAACATTTTTTCGGCCCGTAAGATGTGTCAGCCTTTACAAAATAGATTTATTTTATAATGGTCTAAGTAGTGAAAACCAATGTATTAAAAAACATTTTTTTTGTTCATCTATATATTTAAAAATTAACTGTCGAAATAATGAGAAAAAAATTAACTTTGATTTTAAAATGATATTCTTATGGAATATAGGACAGACATTGCCTGTTTCATTTATGAGTTCGCAGTTATTTAATTATTTGTGAATTTTATATTTAGTTATTTATGAGTTATTATATTTTAGTTATTTATTCAACTATTTAGTTTTAGTTATTTATGAGTTCGCATAATAATTAAATTATATTCTGCATCTATAATAATAATCGCGCGTAAGAGTGGGAGAAATAAATATCGCTCTAATAAAATAAAATATTTCCTAATGATTCCAATTTTTTTCTATTTCACTCTTTTTTAGTGTTCTATATTTCTTTACAATGTGGGTTTAGTATCCTTATTGTTATATTATCTATGTTTACATGCAAGAATAATAGTAAACACAAAAATAATAATCATCCTGTTTCCATTTTTCATACCAAAAATGTCTGCAGTAGATCTAAATCTAAGAGGGAGATATATAATTTTATAGGCGGCCCGCGGAGTTAGATGCATTTCCAAAGTGGCCCGCAAGATCATTTGAGTTGATCTAGTCAAGTATAAAATACATATTTTTTATCAGTTTGAAAATTAGTACGAGAGAATTTAAATTTATTATTTAATTTATTACTTGTAACAAGGGATTTAACACTCATGATTTTACTCCAACAGACAACAATTCGAATAAATAATAATCATAATATGGCAATTCATATTTGCCCCCACTTCAATGAAGGCCTCTTTAGTAAAATAATTAAAATATTTGTAAAGCTAATTTAAAATTATACTTTTCGATGATGGTTGGATTAAGAGCTTTTAAAGGAAGTGTGCTAAATTATTTATCTTATAGTTATAAAGCCTTTTTGAACAATTAAAAGAAACTGTAAAAAAGCTCTAACCATAACCTAACGTTTGGGAAAATACACAAACTTTTTACAATTTTTTTATTTATTCAGTTACTTCTAAGAACGTGAAAATGGACTTGAATATAAGAAAATTTGATAACTCTAGAACTTTATGAAGAAGCAGTTATGCATATACTAGAAGAAGCACTATTCAAGTAAGACAGAGAAGACTGTTAAATACTGGTTAAATTATCTTTTATAAACTTAAACTAATCTTAGACCAGGGGTGGCCAACCCGCGGCCTACCTTGAATATTTTTCGGCCAGTGAGATGTATCACACTTTGACAAAATATATTTATTTTATAATGGCTAAAGTAGTGAAAACGAATGTATTCAAAAATACATTATGTGTGCATCCCTGCATTCAATTATTCCTATTCCTTCCCTCTATTCAATCCCTATATTCAACTGTCGAAATTAGGAGAAAAAATTAACTTTGATGTTAAAATAATATCCTTGCGAATATATAATAGATATTGCTTGTTTACAGCTATGAGTTCGCAGAATAATTAAATTATATTTTGTGAACTTATGAGGTGCGCGCATCTTGGAACATCTAGTATAACAGGTTCTATGATTCACTTTAAGTGATCTCAGTGACACAGTGACCTTGGATAAGCACAGTTGTCGTTGATAGCACAGCAAACCAGAGTCACAATGAAATGTTGAATTAAAACACATTTTTGAATCAAAAATAGATTTTTATTACACATACGTCACAAAAGAGAAAATTTCAAATTTGGGAAATCTGGCACGAAAATTTGTTACCTCTTTTGGTTCAACTTACACCTGCGAATCGTTTTTTTCGAAAATGAAATGGACCCAACACAAAAACACGCTCAAGCATAACGGACGCTGACCTGCAACACCCATTACGATGTGCAAATATCCAAATTGAGATCGATTTGCAAAAAAAGCTAAGGGAAAGAGCGCAGAAACACTAGTCACATAAATACAGTCTGGGTAAAAACTTTAAGGCCAGTAGACATTTTTGAGAAAATGGAAACATTTAAACTGAGGAATTAAAATACCATTTGATAAATAGTTATTGAGCTTAAATAAAAGCAAAAAAAAAAAAAAGTAGAAAAATTAATTTGCAAATATTTTATTATTAGAAAATATTACAGAACACACAGATGAATATTTGAGCCTGAGTAAAAACTTTAAGGCCAACATAGAAAATAACATATAAGAAAAAAATTACAACTTAGAAGGTTGTGTAGGCGTCATTACTGAATATTCTTGTTTTTATGGATGAAACGAGTTTTGGACAAAGGGTGGGGTCGGTTTTATATCATTCATCTTCGATAGTAAATTTCAGCTCTGTTGTTGATATAAGATGTCTCCCATTTGCATAAACTCTTCTTGCTAAGTCAAGCCAAAGGTTTTCGATTGGGTTGAAGTCAGGTGATCTAGCTGGCCATTTCCACAGTTTCAACATTGTTGACTTGAAACCAATTTTTTGTGCTGTTACCGAATGTATCGGTGCATTGTCTTGCTGATATTTCCAATTTTCTCCAACAAGACATTCAGCATTTGGCAAAAGATGATTTGTTAGACATTTTGGTATCCTTGTGAATTCATTCTACCTGAAACGAATACAATTGACCCCACGCCATTGTAAGAAAAACAGCCCAAAGTCATGACAGACCTGCCACCTAATTGGCGCTTGAGAATATTTCTTTTTCATTTTTTATATCATGCCAGTAGAAATTCCAGCCATCTGGTCCATCCAAATTCCATTTTTTTTTTCGTCAGAAAAAATAATTTCTATCCATTGGTTGTCCCAGGTCATGACTTTCAGGCCAAAGTTCAAACGCTCTATTTTGTGTCTATGCAGTAACTGAGGCTTAGTCAATTTTGCTGTATAAGGGTACCTTCCAAACCTTCTAATTGCGTTATAAATCGTTTTTTGACAAACTTTTAAACCTGTCGTCGGAATCAGTTTCCTGGTTGAGTACTTTCCAGTAGATGCAAGTTGGCAAACTCTTTCTTTCATCACGCGAGGACAAAGCTTTAGGTCTTCTCCCAGTATTCTTTTTACCATAATTGTCTTTCAATTTTAAAAAATTGTTGACTACAGTATTTGATCTTCCTATCTTTATCGCAATAGCACGATTACTCATTCCTGTTGAAGACAAAGCTTCGATCTGTCCTCTTTCACGATCAGTTAACTTCTTACCCTTTGCCATCTTCACAAAGATCCCCAATACTTCGAAGAAACGTATGACAAATATGAAAATTGCAGCGTTGTCACAAGCTATTAGTTGCAATGGTAATTACACGATTACATTATATTTATTTTTAAAAATGACTGGTAGCCTTAAAGTTTTTACTCAGGCAGAAATACTAACTTTGTAAATAACTACATGTTTCTCATAATTATGTATTTACAAATTATGTTTATAACATTTATTTCTTATCAATGAACTTTAATAATTAATATTATTTGAATCCCTTTTATTTCATTTTACATTTTCTCAACAATTTTTACTGGCCTTAAAGTTTTTTACTCAGGCTGTATATCGGACTAGTCACATAAATAATTTTTAATGATTTTATTTCTTTTTATTTCGCTTATATTTATATATTTGTTATATCTCATTTTTAGTGTTATATAATGTGCGTTTAGTATCATTATTATCATATTGTCTATGTTGACATGTAAGAATAATAGTAAGAACAAAAACAATAACTCATTATGTTTCATTTTTCTCTCAAAAAATGTCTATAGTGGATCTAAATCTAATGTGGGGATATATAATTTTATATGCGGCCCGCGGACTATTTTGAGTTTATTGAAACAATCATCTGTTTTTATTTTGAAAGACAGACAATTCAAAATAAACTACAGAGCACATGAATTGATATGGATCAATCGTTAGATTTAACATGCCTGTTTTAAAACACACATAAATAAAATCAAGTGAAAATCATCGTTTAATTTCAATAAAATTTTTGAAATGGAATTTTCTCTTGTTACGGGAAGATTTTAATCTGTTTTAAATAATAACTTATGCTCTTATTTATTTTTTATTTTATAGCTTCACTATTTTGGAGACACCACGGACCTCTAACCAGGACAAGATCGTAACAAAATACTAATATATCTCTCTTATCTTCATCCAGTATTAGCTTATGCAAGCCCAGTTTGGAGTTCTGTTCACGTACAAATTTTGAAATTATTCAAAGGCTTGAGAACAAAACCATCAGAATGTCAATGAATTCACCCTGGTACTTTCGTAATGACGATATTAGACGAGCTCTCTCTCGATTCCAAGTTTAAGACAATTTGTTCACAAAATTTCTACTAAATTCTGCAATGATATGTAAAACATCAATAACCCTGTTTAGATATCCTACAAAATTACGATTATGATATTTCTTCCTGCAAACATAGCAAAAGACCTCGCACTAAATATTTTAAATTAATTCCTTATCCTGACGATTTTCTCTTGCTCTGACTGATTTATTACCTACAACTGCCTAGATGGAAAAAAGTTCGCTTTTCTCTTTAAGCTATTTTTCTCCTAATTTGACCTTTGCTCATTCTGTTTTATTTTTTTGATTACCAACTGATTTCATCAACATCTACATTTTTGAAATGTTTGTTATTTTTCATTTTTTAATTTTATTAAATAAATAATTTTTTTTTAAAAATAAGGGCATTTAATTATCTATTTTTCTTATTAACTCAAAGGGCATGAGACCACCGCTGTGTATCAACATTTTACAATGAAGGAGCTAGTGGCCAAGGATCTCCGTATTAATTTACAATAAGAGAGAGACAATAAGAGACAAGATCATGCTCACACATGATAATAAAATCGTCCTTTAACTGCTTGAAATGCTGACATTTTATTGGCGCAGTATGTCCAAAATTAGTTATTGGACCATTAAATACAACCATTAATGCAAACCATTGACCTTGAAAACTTTATGAGCAGAATGTACCGTAAAACAAAAAAGAATATATATTATAATTTTGTACTAAGAAATACAGCAATGGGCTTGAATAATAAAATGAATACTTATAGAAGTCAAGTATCGATTCCCCTTCCAAAACACCCACAAAATATTTATTTTTCATTGAGGAACAATAAAAATACAATGGCATTAAATAAATAATAATGAAAAAGCCTTTTAAGAATAATAATAAATTAGTAATATGTAATAAAATCAGTTAAATAATATTTAAATGCATATTAAAATATATTTTAAGATATATTTGAAAATATATTTTAAGATATATTTGAAAATATATTTTAAGATATTTTTAAAAATCTATTTTAATATATATTTAAATAGATTTTTTTTTTTACAAATACATTAATTTAAACTTAAAAAGGAATCAAGATTTTTGGTATGATTCCAAATTTTTATTCTTGACGAAACTCTATGAATGACATAATAATAATAAAAGTCAAAATAATCCTAAAAATATACATCGCAATAAAACTTTAAGATTTTTTTTAACAATTTCAGTTTTCACCTTCATCTGGATTTACTAGTCTTATTCTGTAGTATATTTCTTTGGAGTGAATCCAGCTGTAGGAATTGTCAAATACAACAATATCTGAAAAAAAAATAAGCGAGAATATTACAGCTCTATATAATAAATTTATTTAAACTACCACATTTTTAAAAAATTATTTTAAGAAATTTTAGGTATTCGAAAACTTTTAGAATCAAAACAATTAAATTTAAAAATAATTCAAAATGTTGATTTATTTCTAACATGTGAGAACATTGTGAATTGAATGTTTTATGATGTCCAATAATCTTTTACAGATCGCCATCTGTTAGGGACCTAATCATCACCAGGAACCTCATCATCATCAGTGGCACAACAACCCCGTGGTGGGCCAAGATCGTCTATCTACTAACAGATTTCGAAACAGGAGATGTTTTCATTTCACGGGGTAGGGTTTTCAGACCTATGTCCAAAGCTTTACAGTCATATTAGATCGGGATCTGTGGTTTAAAGTGGATTACGAACCAAAACAAACATCCATTGCACTAATAAATCTTCGCCGATGAGTTTTTAATGCTTATCATCATTAGTGGCGCAACAGCCCCCTGGTGGGGTCAACTCAACTCTAATCACAGTGGTGTGGTGTAGTAGTGGTCTAATTAGCCTAAAGTGTTAAAAATGACCGTAGAGAGACAAACCAGACCAAACCAAACCTATGAAAGGATCTTTAAATAGTTACACATTTGTTCACTAGCAAAAGAAAGAATTGCATATAATGGTTTTCATGAAAGAAATTTCTTGATTCCTCGTAGGAATTGATAACATTGAAATGAAATTTATTAAATTTTACAGCTTCGAAGTGTTGCATACTTACAAGTGCCTCTTCCATTGCATCTAATCATCCCCTTTTCTGGCTCATAACAGGTGTCCACTCTCTGCATGGGGATGAGTTGAGCGGGTTTGCCCTCCTGCCGACTGTCTTCCTGGAAGTACAGAGCGAAGCCGACGTCCTTGTTCTTCGTCTCGAATTCCCACTCCAGGAGCAAATCGTCCTCATTCACTTTGAAAATGATCCCCTCTTTGCTGAAAGGTCTCAGGGTCAGTTTTTCGATATCGGAAGCCAAGGGCAACTGTTTGTTAGAAATGCTCCGGTAGTACATTTCTGGAACTTTTTTTCCGTGTTTAATCTGGAAAAATGTAAATAATTAAAAATAAAATAAAATGGTATGATATAAAATGAATGTTGAGTTTTTGAAAGCAGTGACTACAAGGCAGCCAGTAGATTCGAACCTAAATCATTGCTCCATTAACATTTTCTCATCATTGTAATAAAGTATTTAAAGTTTTATGAAAAGCAAATGCTTTGTAATTAAAATAAAATATCGATATTTGAAAAATATAAATGTATGATAGTGTAGATGCACAAATACAATTAAACCTCTTTAAAAGGGAATAGATATCAGTTTCTAAAAAATTATGCGTAAAAGGAATCGTGTGAAAGCATCCCAACACGTTCTCTACTAATCATGTTTGAACTGTATCGGGTAAAATTATCATCTAAATCAGGGGTCTCCAAACTACGGCCCGCGGGCCAAATCCGGCCTGCCAGTGTCATCCATCCGGCCAGCGACAGCGAATAGCTTATTGTTGCTGTAATAAGTTGGATAAGAAAAACACACAGAATGATAATAACTCGGTTTTATTGACTTGCTAGGTAAAGCTTAATGACCAGCATAATACGCAGAAAATTAACTTAAGCGTAATAACTAACAAATAATTGAAATGAATCTCACCAACATTATAAACTAATGAACATCCCGCGTTCCCGCGTATGTCGGTAGTTATGTTGGAGTAAAGAGTATCGCATATGTATGTATATCGATGTTTGGAATGTATATATCCTGAATTAAACATATTATTTTTATCCTGAAAATTCCTCAGGAACGGAAAAGTTAAATGAACGCGAATGAAAACTTGGGGTATCCATTTGTAAAAAAATACTAATGAGATTTATTTAATTGTGATTTTTCACTGACAATAGTGAATCAATTTTACTTGCATCAATTATTAAAGAGATTTAAGTTACTCATTGGTTAACTTAGATCTGTAAACATTCTTTGTTTACTACATTTTGGGAATCAAGCGAATTTAGCAAGCGTATGCTCGCTCAGAGCGCGTTCTCGGCAACTAGTCTAGAAATTATAAAGGCAGAAAAATTAAAACGGTTTTGGCCCTTGGTACTTACTGGAATAATCAGTACAGCCCGAAGGCTGGAAAGTTTGAGACCCGTGATCTAAATTATTAGCAGTTTTTTAAAAGTCTTTCTTAAAAAAATTTTCGAGATTTAAAAAAAAAAAAAAAAAAAAAAATTCTAAACTTACACATTGATTTGGGGTCATAAAAAAATGAAAATTGTTTAAAAAAATAATTGTTTATGATATCCTAATTTGTGTATTTCTGCATTCGAGTAAAAGAGGTTTTAAAACATGAAACTATGTTTTTAAGCCAAAAATAGTTCTAAAAATGCACAATAGATGGCGCCTGTTCTGTCATAAATGATAATCAAATTACAAATATTTTTACCCATCGGACTTAATTTAGCGGCTTACTTAATTGAAACCAAAAACTATATTTTTATCTATTAATTAAAATCAGGTTTTCAAGGGTGAATCTTACATAGAAACTATGTGGCAATCCATGACTATTATGTTCATTGCCATTTAATTGATATAAATTAAAATACATAATAAAAGTAATTAATAAAACCTTATGACAAGTTGATTTGGCTATAATAATTTATATTGATTATATATAATTTTATATAAATGAAGAAATATGATTAATTAAAAAAACTAAAAATTTTAAGCAAAATACTGCATTCATTATTACACAAATCGTGAAATTTTATTTAATAATCTTTTATGGTTAAAATCGCGTTTGCATACGACTTTCAACTAATTAAACATTCAAAATTAATTGTTCGACTTTCGACTTTCAACTAATTAAACATTCAAAATTAATTGTTGTTATTATCCATTAATTGTCATTATGAGCATAACTTTCAGCTTATAATTACTGTTGTATTACTTTTTGTTAAAAAATTAATACATTTTTTTCCTCCATATCAGGGCAACGGGCTTGCTTGTTTTATTCCAATATTCCCAAGAGTTCCGAGTTCCAATGTGGTTGTTAGAACCACTAGACATAGACATTTTAAATTAATTAAAAATTAGCTGAAAAAGGAGGTTGCTTGAATTATAGAATTAAGAATATAATTCAGAATATAAAAGAAATTTAGGAAAACATCTCTTGCTATGAGAGCAATTAAAGCAGGAAATCGGAAAAAGCAAAAGCTATCGGTACAATTAGGTTACAGTTACACGAAAAACTTGTAAAAAGAAAATAAGCAAAATTAGAAATAAAACATAATTACAAATTATAGAGGTACACTTACAAATTTACATACTTAAGTGATTACAGTTACTCAGGGGAACAGGGGTTACAGAACAAAGTAAACAACATACGAAAGAACGTTACAAAAATGGTTTCAAGATTACATCACAGATGGCGCCACGACAGTGGTCAAAATACAAACTTTTCAAACAAACAAACATTCCAGGGAAGTTCCTAAATATCACAGAAAAAGAATTACCAAATTAAAAAAAGAATTCTTGCATACATTATTAAGGAAATTAACAAAAATCATTATTTTCCATGGCTTTTGATGTGCAATTTTCAAAGAAGATCACTATTAAATGATTTAAACAAAGTCATTGCTTTTTATCCATTGATTTAACAAATACACAGGCAGAAAATGAAATCCCAACACCGAGAAGAAATTAGTTTAGATGAATAAAATTTAGGCAAAATATTTGTTTGGGTAGCATATATTTATTTGGTTAAAATTTTAAAGTCAGAGGTTATACTATGGACAAGAAGGGCCACTTCAAATGTGAAATCGTACAGATAAGTTCATAAACGATACATGAAAACTCGGTAGCTATGTGGGATGGCCATTCCTAACTATTGCACTTGGTCAGCCAAATCAACAATTGACCATTGTTGATAACTTGTAATTATCCTATTGTGTGTAGGCAAGATATATTTCCTTTTTTTTTTTGATGAATCCAGGAATGGTAGATGACGCCACCTCCCGTACCCACGGTGAGGTCCGTCGAGGGTGCACTAAAAAAAGAAAACCTGCCAAGGTGGTGGGGGTGAAAGAAGACCCCTTTGAGTTTTGAGGGAAGAAAGGTAGACCCCATTAAGAGAGAAGCAGAGAGAGAACTGTCTGGAACAGGACGTGGGCCTGGTCACTAAATTTTTGCTGCGAGACAGACTAGATAGATAATCTTTATTAATCCATATTTTTTGCTGCGAGCCTCTTCCTATATAGGTTTTGAGGCTACTGGTAATATACCTTGCCTACACACAGATAGGAATATTTCTCTTAAGGTATGGGAAAAAAATATGATTATTTCTCTATAAATATTTTTTATCAATTCTGTTTTGTGTGCCAATTTAAAATCCTGTAAAAATCCTAAATTTAAGTGTAATCATTGCATATTAGTATTCATTAAAAAAGTAAAATTAATTAGTTTGTTTGCTTTAGTATTAATTTTCGTATTTATTTTAATTGTCTTATATTAATGCTAAATTATTTGGCCGTCCTGCGAGTATACGCAGACTAACGGCATTATTTCTATGTCGGTTCTAACAACCGTGATGGTGTAATTGTCCGTGATGTTAAGTCTGCCAAATAACCGTCTTTTCAGTGGCGAATAACTCATGTTAAAAGTGTCTGATGTTTCCAAAACAACTACTAGACCCTGTAAAAATTTCATGCAAGTGAAAAAAACAAAGAGGAAGAGAAACTCACAAATGTTTCACAGAGGGGGCTCCCATCCGGGCCTGTCTTGTTACCTCCGAGGAAGGCCGGCAGATGATCCGCGTCCACCATTTCGAGCAACGCTTCCTTCCAGCCCTCTGAATGAAACAGATGAATGCAAATAAAGGGTTTTATAAGTTTAAGCACTGGTATATTGATGCATCAAACATTTATTTTCTAAAAGTATTTTTTCGTACTAATAAAATTTATATCAATATTCGATTCAATTGATTATCTTATCAGTTTATAATGTCTTTTAAAGGGAAAATTTAATTAATACTGTAGCATTTTTTTCCCGCCAGAAGAGTTTTGGAATTTCATTTCCAGGAGACAGGAAGGCGTTCTATTTTAAAAATATATAATAAATCCATCACTCAAATTTGACAGCAGACGATCTTTAATGTGGGTAGTTATATTACATGCAATTTGTGTATTGTATTAATGAGAACAACCTGCCATTAAAAACTGATAGCAGATATTCGGCATCATGTATAATGAGAAATTAGTGAATGTCTGCATGCCCTTCACTGGTCGAAACAACTATAGAATGAATACAACTGATATACTATCAGTTGTTCCATCGTGATGGGTGATAGCCCACGAACTCAGAAATGTCTACTCTAATGAGAAGTGAGGGAAGTGAATCCCCGTTCCTCTCTTGAAGGATTGTCTTAAAAGGAGTTTTTGGTAAAGGAGGAAGAGAGTAAGAGTTTAATTCTTTTCTTCACTGAAGTGACTGAATGGACCGGAGTTTTCCACCTGTTTTCAAAGTGAGCCCCTTGTGATTTCGTGCATCACGCCGTGTGATAGTTACCGTCTGTCGCAGACCAGGTGTTTAGATTTGTCGTTGACTCGAGAACTCTGAAAATCTTTAAACTTGGAGTGAACTGCAATTGTAATTTATATCCCTGATTTTCATTTTTTGTAAATAGAGTTCTGTATATATATATATATATATATATAATGTTTGTAAATAAAGTTTAAAGTGTTCCAGTGAACCTGAAAGTGGTCTCTTCTTGAAGCCATTACAGATCTAATATAGGCCAAGAGGTTACAATCACGCCACGAGTTATGCAAACTTCGCTCGGACAGAGCCGTACAGCTACAGCTACTGAATAATTATATTCCCAATATAGTTGTATTTAATTTAGTGGGAAAATAAGTTGTTTTTATTTAATTTTGTTTTTATGTTATTTCATAGCTAATTAACTTATTCTGTTACAATATTTGCTTATGAACTGCATTTGTCATATTATTATTTGGTGGTTTGGTTTGTGCTCTACGGTCACCTTGTGCACACAAGGGCTAAACATACTGGCACTTACAGTTTAACGGGGGATTCCGAACCACTCACAAACATCCATGCCACCGCCAGGATTCGAACCTGAAAAGCCTGCGGTACCAATTGACCATCAGGCCACAACGTTCCTGCATAAAGTTAGTCTACAAAATATCTAACTTTTTTCAAACAATCAATTTTAACATTATCCTTATTATTAACTTTGAAGTGCAAAAACAGATGGTAACACTTATTTAAAAAAAAAATATATAATTCATTAAAATCAGGGGTTCTTATCAGTTTTTATATCAGTATTTCAATCATCACCTACATTTTTCAAAAATTAATTAGCACATTGTCCTTTATATTAATCACATGTACTTAAATATCAGATGGTATTATTCATTTAATAGGAAATTAAGTTTCAAAATAAAAAAATTGCTCCTACAGCAAAAATAAAATAAATATTAATCTAAAACTTGCTTGGAAACTACATAAAAAATATCTTTATCCTAAATTTCTTATTTTTCTCTCTAAAAAATCTGACGAAAAAAAGTCACTACTTTTTAACTTAAAGGAAATAAAAAGAATACTTCATCACATTTTTTACACCTATGTGTAAGAAGTTTATTACTGCTATTTTTTTTAAATAAACATTAAAGCTACATTATAAGAAAATACTAATAAATAATAAAAAATGGTTAAAAAATAGTTTTTATTTCAATATTACACTGACAGTTGTTAATATAAAAATTTATTGTTTTTAAATGTATAGTTTTATGTAATTTGTTTTATTTTAGTATAAGATTTAAAAGGTCAATGGAAAACAAGTAATATAAAAAAAAATTTTTAAAGTCAATTCCTACTTTTTTTTTTCCTACTATTTTGCAGAAAGTCCTTTATAAATAATTTTCATTCATTTTTTTTAAAGTTTATCTGGCGGCATCTATTGGTAGATACATGCTACTTAAACCTAAATAAAACTAAAATTAATGAATTAAATTTAATTACTGAATTAATATTTAAAAAACCCGTATTAACATCCAGTGTCATCCACTACAAGTTAAAAATGTATTTGAACTTGAGTGGAGGAATAAAAAGTATTTTATGAACGATTGAAAATTTGAACAAGACATATATAGGGAGAGTGTGAGCTAATAGAAGGAATTGAAAAAAAGAAACACATTATTTACCTGTGCCGTAGCAAGGCAGCTTTTATAATGGTTGCAGGTAATATTGATTTGGCCACGTTGAACACCAAATTATAATAAATAGAAGCTGCAATTAAAACAATTAAATAAATAAAAAGATTTTTAAGCTCTAATTGACAACACAAAATATATTATTCAGATGATTTGAAAGGCAAAACTTTTTCTACCCAAATAGAACCATCATTTTTACGATAACAGAGAGTTTTTGCATACCATATTTTTATCGTCGGATATTTTTTCTCCCTAGCGCGCATGCTTATAGGAAATAGCGCATGCGTACCTAATATAATGTTTCCTATCAGCAAAAAATATCGGACGATAAAAATACGGTATGCAAAAACTCTCTATTGTCTCAGTTTTTTTGGATGCAGTATTGAAATATCCTTTGAACCAATTATTACTCAGTTAATTTATAAAAAGTTATTTAGTCAGTTGTTCATTTTTTTCTTCTAACGCAGCTGGCAAACACTTAGACAGCTGTCTTGGACGCCTTAAGGCAAGCGCTGCACAGACGTTACTCCCTTTGCATGACACAGGGGGCTCGTGTAACTTAAAGATAAGCCACGGACGCGGAGTAACAATGCTCCCCGCAACGCCTCACGATCCTATTAGACCGGGAACTACGGTTTAAAGTGGATTCCGAGCCACTACAAACATCTACGGCACCGACGGGACTCGAAACCGAAACCTGTGGTACCAAGCGCCAGAGCGCAAGCCACTCGGTCTTTCAGACCCAGTCAGTTATTCATAAATTCGAATTTTCTGTCCTAATTTGCTTCAATAGTTTAAGGCGAATTTAGTCGAATTTTTACGCTAGAATTTTTTTATTGAAGCGTAAGATGACATCCATTCAAACCTGGTTTTGTGTGGTGGACAATGACAGCACAAAAACAGATTTCAGTGGTCAAAACAGGTTTTTTAATTATTTTATGCCACAAGTTATTTTGAAGTAAAATGTTTTACAGACGGTATAAAAATGTCTAATTAAAAAACATTCGACAAAAACAGGTTTGAGTGCACCGGGAAGCATAATTGGCAAGTTTGTGTTTTCTATGTAACATTTTTTTCCTCATGGGAAGAATTTAGGTATTTCATTCCCAGGAGAGAGTCATGTAAGTTATTTGACAAGTATGTAATAACAACCCATCACTCAAATTTGACAGCAGATTAGCAGCATTGGGGGTAGTTGTATTACATGTAATTAGCGTTTTGTACTAATGAGAACAGCCTGTCACTCAAATCTGATAGCAGATATTTGGTATTATGTACACTGGTGTGCAAAACTTAAGCAACAGGTGGGTTTTTGCCATAACTCCACGAGAAATCATCTGAGAGACATGACATTCAGAAATGAGGGAGAGTATTACGTACGTAAAGGATGACGAAAGCATCGGCACTGAAAAGGAATACAATGCATACGGTATGGAATCAAACAAAAACAAGCTTTATTGAACGCATAGTATCGGGGTTTATGATTGTCTATCAGAGAGGAAGAACAACAAGCAGATGTTCCTTAATATGGGATATGCCCTCCCTGACTGCAATGGTTGCTTCGCACCTTCTCCGCATACTCAGAACCTGCTGGTGCAACATTTTTTGCGGTAGGAGTGCCCATTTCTCAGTCAGCATCTGTTTGAGTTGTTGGGTGTTCTCCGGAGGATGTAAGCCTGCTGCAGTGCGTCTACCCCAAAGCATCCCACACATGTTCGATGGGATTTAAATCTGGGGAGTACGCTGGCCAATCCATTCGAGTAATATCTTCACTTTAAAGTAGCTCCTCAACAGCAAGAGTCCGATGTGGCTGTGCATTGTCATCCGTAAAAATGAAGTCTGGGCCAATGGCACCTCGGAACAGACGCACATGGGGAAGGAGTACCTCCTCGCAATAGCGATCCCCGGTTTCAGACCCTCTGTCAAAAACGTGCAGCTCAGTTCGCCCGTTCAGCAAAATACCTCCCAAGACAAGAGCTCCAGAACCACCATAACGGTGACTTTCCTTGAGGTTACTGGGATAAAACCGGGTCCTGACCTCTCTCCAAATCAAAATGCTTAGAGAATCGCTTCTGGTACCACTATACCACTCCACATCATGGTGCCTAGAGCTGAGTTGCCATTTTTACAGTTTGAGAATGATGTGGATGAGAAGAAGTCTGATTGGGCTCTGTGACGCTCTACAGTCCTTTTAGACGGGGACCTAATGCTTAAAGTGGATTCTGAACCACTACAAACATTCATGGCACCGCCGGGATTCAAACCCAAAACCTGTGGTACGGAGCGCTAGACACTTGACCATCAGCCCCGAATCTGAACCATTGCAATCATCCATGCCACGTTCCAGAATTTGAACCTGAAGCCAACGGTACCAAATGCCAGAGGACTAGCCAATTGGCCAACAGGCCGCCAAATCTTGATTGAAGATTTCCTCGAGATGATATCTATAAGATTCGCCCGTTTCTCCTTCTCCTGGCCAAGTGACTAGCCCTATGGCTGTTGGTACCGAAGGCTTCAGGTTCAAATCCTGGCGGTGGCCTGGATGTTAGTGGTAGGAATCCATGTTAAACTGTAGGTCCCGGTCTATTTAACCTGAAGTGTGAACAAGATGACCATAGAGTGACAAACCAAATCTTGACTCCATCGGAAGATTTGTGTTATTTGTTCAGAATGCCCCATCAATCAATCTCATTGGCTATTCACCAGTCAGTTTCGACTCGTGAATAGCCGAATGCATCTGTTTTCAAATGTAGATTTATAAAATGCATAAAACAAAATTATAAAGAATACATAATTTCTTACCATTTATTATCATTCCGCACTTTAATCTCTCTGGATAGTTATCAACATAATTCTTTAAGAAGAACAGTAAATTCTGCAATGCTGAAAGGCACATATTTAAGAGTTAGTGACACATAAGAAATATTAATATTAATTATACATTAAGTTAATTAACTGAATCTAATCTTATCTAATTTACTTCTATGTTAAGTTAAATAATTTTTTTAAATTTTATTTTATGAAAAGCAAATAGTCTAGAACGAACATGCTGGTGCATTACACGAAAAGTGATTTAAAAGTGCATTAGGAAAAAAAAAATGAGAACTTAATGTTAAAGCAGGTAACTTTTAGGTAATGCTAAATTTTTATTACTATCTATTTAAAGGATGATTGAAGTTCCACTTTCAAAATGCTGTAACAAAAGAACCACTCGTCACAATGAGTTCAAATTTGAACTGGAGATACTTGAAAAAGAGAGGAACGGTATGGCATAAAAAAAAGTTTTGTTGGCGTTTTTCTTTCGTTTCCTTAAACAAGACGACTTTCAATGATTTGAAGTTGAATATATACATTTAATAACATTTTGCATACATTTCGCTCGCCATCACCAACCTTCGTTGCTTACATCCATCCTTGCTTTTACCTAGGAGTCTCCGTAAGGCCATACATTATTACATTTTCTGTGCTGGTGGCGCCATCTATCGCCATTTATTAAAAAATAGCTAACAGTTCCAAAAAAAGTTTGCGTCCAAAAACCAAAACAATCAAGCACATTGAACACTACAGTGAGTTTAAAGTCAGTGTTTTTTTTTTTTTCTACAGTAAGTTTTTTTTTCTACAGTCTCCGTAGGCCACACTTTATTACATTTTATGTGCTGGTGGAGCCATCTATCGCCATTTATTAAAAAATAGCTAACAGTTCCAAAAAAAGTTTGCGTCCAAAAACCGAAATAATCAAGCACATTGAACACTACAGTGAGTTTAAAGTCAGTGAGTTTTTTTTTCTACAGTGTGTTTTTTTCTACAGTCTCCGTAGGGCCACACTTTATTACATTTTATGTGCTGGTGGAGCCATCTATCGCCATTTATTAAAAAATTGCTAACAATTCCAAAAAAAGTTTCCGTTTTTTATAAGTCAATTTCTACTTTTTTTTCCTCCACATTGCAAAAAGTCCTTTATAAATAATTTCATTCATTTTTTTAAGTTTATCTGGCGCCATCTATTGGTAGATATATGCAGTATAAATCTAAGAAAATGAAATTAATTAATAAATTTAATTACTGAATGAATATTTGAGAAAACTGTATTAACATCAAGTGTCATCCACTACAAGTTCAAAAACATGTATTTGAACTTGAGTGGATGAAAATATTATATTAAACCTAGTTGAAAACCTATTTAAGTTTTTTTTATTTTAAATTCAATATATTTAACTGAGTTTAATGAGTTTCTTGAAGAATATCTTAAAAGGTAATCTAAAAAATGTATTAATACTTTTATTAAGAATATAGATTTAAATTTATGAATACTCTCATATTAGTGCTTGAATTGTTTTTGCGCAGTTCAGTCAAGATTGCTCTCTTGTTTCGCTAAACTCCTCCAAACATCTCATCAATCTTATCAACATATATAATAATGCAACTTACTTTGCAAATGAGTAGCCACGGCGAGTGAAAAATGATTGTAGTCAAATATGTAGACTATATTCATGAGTGGTTTTCCAAGCTGCAAAATACAGGAAACGAAGAACACAGATTAAAATATGTTTTTAAATGAATCGAGCATTACTCTGATACAGACAATTGCTTAAACAGAACGGTTCAAAAATCTGTATGTATCTTCCACACAAACAGCGAATATATTTTTTATACAAACAGCAATTCGTGGTTCAGTGATTAAGCGAGCAGGTAGCAGGATCTATTACCACACCACACCACATCACTGAGCCTAGAGCATGAGTAAAAGGCAACCACTTAACAGCAGGGCGATTGCAACCCTTTCCTGCAAGTTAACAGAAATTTTATTACAAAAATTGCTGTGCATAAAGTTCATAATCCCTTCAGGATAGGGGGCCTGGTGGCCGAGTGGCTGGTGCTTTGACGCTCGGTGCCATAGATGTTTGTAGTGGTTCGGATTCCATTTTAAGCCGCAGGTCCAGGTCTCATACTACCGTAGAGCGTCACAAAACCCAATCTGACTTCTCACCCACATCATTCCCAAACAGTAAAGGGGCAACTCAGCTCTAGCGCAGTGATGTGGTGTGGTGTAATAGTAATTAATCTCTTTAGGAACTCGCTCATTTACGTTTGAAGAAGTTTTTAACATTTTTTTCTCACGAAAACAGCTTTGGCATTTCAGTCCCCGGAGAGAGGAATATATGTTATTTGACAATATATAATAATAACCCATCACTCAAATCTGACACCAGACAAGCAGTATTGTGGGTAGTTATAATACATGCAATTAATATTTTTACTAATGAGCAGATATTTGGATATTAAATCTGATAGTAGATATTTGGTATCATGTATAATGAGGAAATTAGCGAATGTACGGGAGACCTTCACAGGTCGAAATAACTACAGATTGAATACGGACTGTGTTGTTCCACCGTGCTTGGTGATAGATCACGAGCTAAGAAATGGCTGCTCCAATGAGAAGTGAGGGAAGCTAATCCTCCCCTCCGGACGGATTATCTTGAGATTTTTGGTGAAAAAGGGGGAGAGTTCTGCGACGAGTCGACCAGAAGTGTTATTTTGTTTTATTTTTTTGTCTGCTGGATAGGTCAGAGTTTTCTGCCTATTTTTCAAAGTGAGTTTTCTTGTGATTTTGTGAATCGCACCGTGTCAAGGTCTGCCGCAGACCTTGACACGGTGCGATTTCACATGTAGTGCTGTGTGTGTATATATGTAGTGCTTGTAAATAGAAATTAAAGTGTTCCCATGAACCTGATAGTAGCCCTCTTCTTGAAATCGTTATAAATCTAGTAAAGGCCGAGACGTTACAGTGTTCATAATACTCTAAGTCAATTGCGTTAAATATGTTGAATTCTGTAATGAAATAATTTCAAGTTAGCAATTAACATATTAATTAATTTTGTTAATCTATGACTTTAAATCATAAATTAATTCTTTTTAAGGCATTTTCATGAATGGCAATCTATTTTCAGGAATTTTGTGAAGATCTAACGATAAATACTAAAGCCTTTAAGAATGTCTCCTTTTTAAGGCGTGATTGCCCATTTGAGACTTCTTTACACTGAACTAATCTCTGAACTTCTTTAGTAAGCTTTGAAAAGTTCCTGTTCAACAATTTAGACATCGACACTACATAGGTCAGTAGTAAGCAATCCAAATCTCTTCAGAAAATGTTTGAAGTTTCCTTACTGTGTTATCAATTTTTGTCGTTTCAAAAGGATCAGTAGATGAGTGCAGCTTACTTTTTACTTTGCAGGTTCAGCAGATCTGTATCGTATTCAATTTGCATCATCAGAAATTTCAGCATCTCCATTTTTGTTACACATTTCCATAAAGCTGAAAAAATTATGAAAACGATAAAAATGTATGCACTTTTAAATGAAACTTTTCGTATTACAGAGTGATTATAATTAAAGTCCCATTTTCAGAATGCTGTAAAAAAGAACCACTCGTCACAATGAGTTCAAATTTGAACTGAAGATACTCGAAAAAGCGGAAATGTTACGTCATCAAAAAAGTTCCAAAGTGTATTAATAGAAATGTTACGTCATCGCTATAAGTGCGCTAAAAAGTTTAAAGAGGAATTCGGCTGACAATGATGTTTTGAATGGAAATGACATCGTATTTAATATGAGTTGCACATTAAACCAACTTTAGTGATCAATGTGCTTGATTGTTTTGGTTTTTGTGTCGAGTGGTTCTTTTTTACAGTATTTTAAAAGTGGAACTATAATTATAATCACCTTGTACATAAAACAATCATTTTAAGAGTATTATTTTTTGTTCGTCCTCCCTGATGGAAGTCCTTTCATGTGTTGGAGTAATAATAATAATTTTTTTTTGTTAATATGGTTTAAAAATTTAATCCCTTTATACACAGTTTGATTGGTTTTATATTTGAAAATTTTATTTCCATGTATCCTGTATTATCAGATGAAGGCTGTGTATAATCTATTACTTCGTGAAATTTCAAAAATTATTTACCTTTTTAATCCTTTCTGAAAGGCAGAAATTCGTTCTTTCCCCTTACCTTTGATATCTGTTTGACCAATGTCGCTGTATCGAACCACAGATCCATCCTTGTCGAAGCAAACATAAGAGGTGGAAACATACTTTTCCAGTACCTTCAGGAAGTTTGTCTTATTAGAAGAATGCAGTTTTATAAAAATACAGGATTCATTTAAAAATTATATAGAATCCATAAATTTCAAAACTTCATAAATTGAAAACTTGTAAAAATATCCATAGTATTATATTTAAATATTGAAGAAATGCACAGTTATTCTTTTATATTGCAAGTTATTTTATATATAAACAGCTAAGGAGTTATAAAGTTAAATAGTTATTCAAGTTATTTTATTATGTACAAAAAATGATACAAAAAACAGTTTCCAAAAAAGTCAAAACTTTAAAAATATCAACATTATTATGCTTAAATGCAGAATTAAATTTAAAAAATTATTGTATCTATAGTGTTATATAAAAATATGCATGAAAAACTGCAGCTTCCAACAAAATAATGACAATTCCAGACTATTTGTAGAATGCTAGCCTAAGACAGACACACAAGATAAAATAGACTTTAAAAGAAAAGTTTCAATAATTATTGGAAATTTTTCCGGTTTTTTAATTTTTTTAATATTATGTGTTTAAAAATTTTTAATCATTAAAAATGTAAACTATTTTTAAATTATAATTATTTTTAAACTATTTTAAATTAGAATTACTTTCTAAACTATTTTAAATTATACTATTTTTAAACTATTTTAAATTAAATTATTTCAAAAATGAAAAATATTTTTAAATTCAAAATTAAATTTTTAAATTAAAAATGTAAAACTATTTAAATAAATTATTAAAAATGCATACTATCTTAACATTTAACTTATTAGAAATTTAAGCTATTTTTAAATTTTAATTATTAATATTTAAACTATTTTTAAAATTTAAATTTTTTTTTTTATTTCTATTAAAATTTTCCGAAAATGCCTTTCTCCCTTATTACACGCCGCTCTGTTACAATCAATCCTTCTTGGCCGTTTGCCAATTTCTACCCACTCGGTGATCGAACTATACTTCTAAATCTAATAATTTGAATCTTATCACAAATACATTTTGACTAAGAATTATGAAAATAACTGGCAATTAAGCAATTTTTCCACAACTTAACATTTTTCCATTACGTTTTTTTAAACATTTGTATTTTATTTTTTCATAATAAATACTTACTTCTGGTGGTTTATAGTTCCTATCATCCATATTCATTTGTTTTCTAAAAGTTATATGCTGAAATGAGAAAATTTTTTATATAACAGAAAATCTTTTATAAGAATTTTATTTTCTTAATAAATTGATTATAAAAATTATATGAAACTCTGAAAAATTTATTTTTATATAAGAATATAATAATAATTTTTTTTTATTATTATTTATAATTTATAATAACAAAAAATTATATGCAATTTTATATGAAAACAGAATTTTTATTTATTTGTAGAAATCATTATTTTATGTATTTATTTTATATGAATTATTTATATGGATTTTATAAAACACAGAAAATTTATATATTATTATTTATATTTATAAGAATTTCTCGTATTTTATGTGAATTTATTTATTATAAATCACAGTAAAAAATTAATATTTTATTTTTTTTTATATGAATTATTATCCTATATGATTATTATTATTTTATATGAATTATAATGAATTTTATATGAATCGCAGAAAATGATATGAATCTAATACATATGAATAATAGAAACATTTTAATTATTGTTAAATACTGTTTATAAATTTACAACGTTATTTAATACACGAAAAGAAAAATTAAAAACTTAAACAAGTTCGATTTATTTATATTAAAATTGCAATTCAGCTAACGCTAACATAAGAATTGGAGAAAATATCCATATCGTACAGCCTATTTCTACAAGTTTTGGCTATAATTATATAAATCAAGCTCAATTAGAAAATTTTTACGACGGAGAGATATCATGAAAAATTTGTGTCGTCTTTAAATGATGCTTAATAGTGGAAAATGGAAAACACTATATAATTTTTTAATAAATAATATTTAAATTAATTGAATGAATATAATAATAATGACATTATTAATTAATAAATGTAATATTATAATTCTTTTTTTTAAAATCACTCTAGAATTTTAAAAATTGGAGCTTTTTATCTTTCAGTATGTTAGAATACTATTTTGGTATCATTCCATTGGGAACTTCAAGTACGATAGCGAAAGTCTCGCACCATGATTGAATGCGGATATTATTGGGAGAATACCACGACAAGATTTGAACCGAAGATCTTCTTTAAAGCTGTACTTCATTAAGTTAGAATTCAAAAGTAATGCTCTGCTCTTAATTTGTAAAGATGCACCCACTCGGAAATGTTCAACCCTCAGGGACTACAATGGAAAGTAACAACTTGTAAGAGTTTTTGAAGTAATAGCAAAAAAAAAAGTTATATAAAGATATAGATGACTTAACTAAAAAGAATAATAAAGATAAAGAAACTATGTGAAATTAAACATAGTTACCAGAAAACTGCCAATCAATTGGACCAATTGAAATATAGTTGCAAAGAGCTTGAATTTAACTACTTTAAGTATATAGAAAGTCCCATTTCTTCATATAACACAAATTTGATACTAAGCAGTTAACAATCATGTATAACAAGGGTTGCTGATTGTTGACATAGTGCATTTTGTTAGTAATGCAGAGAGGTTGTAACTGTTGGAAAAAAAAATTGTTACATTACAAGGTGGAATGTAAATTTCTCAAAATAACTTCTTAAAATTAACTTTTAATTCAATATTATTTTGTCGAAAATAAACTACTAAAAAGTTTAAAATACTCTTTTAATTAGTTTGATATTCTGTATGCCATCCATTGGATGATAAAAATGACAACATACGATGCAAACAAAGACTAAAATCATTTAAAGTGAAAGATCAAATATTCGAATTTTCATAACCATTTAGTTGTAGATAATTATAGAAGAAAATGCTTGGTAGATTAAAATACAAATAAACAGGGGTTTAGGTTATTATTTAACATTTTATTCATGTAATACATCGTTCAGTTTACTAAACGATTTGAAATATGTATTCACTAATTAGTTTAAGTTTTTAA
>BPLR01016967.1:0-79419 GCA_021605095.1 Caerostris extrusa
AAACCAAACTAGTTAAAGATGCTTTTTCCCTTCTTGACTTAACTGAAAGTAAGTGAATTTAAAACTTAAATTTGCTTTGATAAATTATTAAGCATTCTCAGTTTTACTTTTTACATATTTTTATCTTGTAGGAGAACGAAATTGTGGATTAGTTTACTTATTTAGGAGTAACTTAGAAGACCAACTTCCCCAATAAAAGCAAGGTAGACATAATGATATTTAATCGATATATCAGTAGATTTAAAGAGTCACAAGCTGAGTGAAGATGTCCTTTGAGAAGATAAATAATTAATAGACTTGTATGTATTTTTTTTTTTTTTGTCTTGAATCGAAGGGGTATATATAGGGATGTGAAGCAACAATAAACATTAATCAGTAGACTGTTTTCTTTTTAACTTCTATCTCAGGTCCTGGTAACTCTTGATTAGGTTCGCGTACCGCGTTTGTTTGTTTTTATTGATTTTACTCCTGCGTGGGTGCTATGTTGTGCTTCGGCTTCCGGTATTATTGGTTTTTCTTTTGTACTTTTTGCTTTGTATATTCTGTAATTGTATTTTTGTTTTTATTTTTCTCTATCTATTGTGCAATTTGTATTATTTATCAAAGGGCGGTGACCGACTGCCACTGTTTATTATGTTTGCCATTTGGAGGTCTGGTCGCTTCGCGACCAAGGTACTCCGTTGATGTACTCTGAATCAGGACTATAATCCCCTAATCACTATATAGGAACAGTTCGTTATCCCTATTTAATATGTCACTGTCCGCAACGCTCTACGATCGTGTTAGACCGGGATCTACGGTTTAATGTGGATTCCGAACCTCTATAAACATCCATGATACCGCCGGGACTCGAACCCAAAAATTGTGGTACCGAGCGTCACAGCGCTAGCCACTCGACCATTCATGCCCCTTTGTTGTTATTGTCGATTTTTTTATTATTATTATTTGATCTGCTTTTATTAACATTGCCATTTTATTTGTATTATTATTTTTTTTTTTACTTTACAATCTGTAATTAATTATTTCTCTTTCTTTTTACAGACGATTTCCTGAACCACTTTAAAAATGCGTTCTAAAAAGGATTATGACTTTTTATCTGCTATTTTGGACGAAATAGCCTTGGAAGGCTTAGATGGCATCACATTGGAAATGTTCTGGCAACGCCTTAAAGATCGTCCAAACTTCGCCATTGCTATAGATGAGGACTCCAAAATCTATTTCTGGAATATCGTTGCCAAGCACAAGGACATCGAAATCTATGAACTACCAATACCTCGTAAGTTTACTCCGGTTTACAATAGATATGATAACGTCGATTCTGAACTTGGAGTAGTGGTTGAATCGGATGTACCCATACCAGATCCTTATGCTCCCATTGTGCCAGTACCGGACGTACGAGGTTCATGCTCTACTTATAACACAAGAAGTTGCATCACTTCCGAGATAAGGAATGGTGACGTTTTGTTTATATCATTAGAGCAAGCCATGAGCAAATGGGGGGATTGTTTAGTTTTAGTGGCATCACCTAAGGTGCGTCTTCTGGCTTTGATTGGAACAGAGGCAGATCCTCTTATGGATATTTCTTCTGAAGCATATTGTCTTTTGGAACGTATTGGCCGATCGAGATATTTAGGAGAAGTCACCCAGGGAGAAGGTGGCTTATTGGCTTTGAAAGCTCCCTTTTGTAAGCAGCTTCATTATTATCGGAAGAAATTAACGTTGAAAGGTTTAATAACAAAACAAAACCACTACATGAAGAATAAGAAAGGAACGACGTGCACTGGGAGTTTGTTCCATTTGACGCGATTCTATGTCCAACGTAAGACTAAGATGGCTACTTGGATGCAGCGTCTGTGCGACATTTTGCAAGACAAACCCCAGAAACAGGAGTCCTGCAAGGTTCTCAAAGAAGAAATAGGTATTCCGGAATTTTCCTTTAAGAAACTGTCCTGTCGACCTTTTCTGAAATGGGTGCGCATAGTTAAACTTCCTTGCCAAGAATTTTATCCCAACGCCACTCCAAAAGATTGGTTCTATGGTAGCGGCGAAGACAAGTGCGTGAGAGTTTGTCAACTTCTCAGACATTGCGATGATGAAGCTGATGAAAATGAGGACGATGAAGCGAATGGTGAGAAGGGATCTGTTCCCAATGTACATTTTGATGCATCTAAGATATATTATGGAATTCCATTGGTTCACCAGATTTATTTGCACATAAAAGAAGCTGGACCTAGCGGTATTAGTTCGAGTGATTTAGGTAGAAAAATGACCTTTCCCAGATTGGATATTCGTTGTCTGTTGAGTATATTACTTAAAAAAGGGCATGTCATCTCTGTACTTGAAGATAGAGGAAGACAAAAGGTGAAAAAGTATATTGCTGAAATTTATGCAAATCAAAATGAAGACTATTCGTTCCTCAAAGAACAGGATGTGATAAAAGTTGTTGACAATTCTTCTAGTCACATTGGTAAACGCAAACATGAGGAAAATGGCGCACCCATACCTAAGAAAAGTAAAATTAATGATGCCGAAAAAGTTGAAGAACCTTCTAATGACTCTACAGCTGTTCCAGTTCAAGCCGGCGTTGCTAAAAATATAGTTGATTCTGACTTTCAGAATATAGTAACTGAAATTTCAGTGCTAGAAAACAAATCGGAATTTACGGGTAAGGCTCCCAGAGTCTCAAACTTTTCCGAAAATTCGAAGAACCCGCCACGATTTTCTGGTTCAGTTCAACCAACTGCTCGAAATAATAAAAGATCTAATATGATTTTAGATTACTTGAAAACCGAACGTTTTACCACTCTTACTGATTTGCAGAAGCACATAACTGAAAAGGAAAAAGAAGAAGGGCACACCCATAAAATTGACAAGAAATCCACAGCAAGACTCATACATGATCTGTACAGAAGCGATAAAATCAAAATATTTAAAGCTGTGTTAAAATTACACGATGAAGCTACAGAAATCGAATTTATTTGTGATACTTCAATGAAACCTTCAGATCCTCATATTCAAGTCGTTATTGATCAAGCCAAATTTAAGTATTTTGGCGTTTCTAAAGATAGCTCTAAAAAATCGCTACCAATGAGCAATCAAGAAAATTCATCTCAGAAAAAGACAACTGCAGTTAAAACTACTGCAGCAGTCAAAGAAAAAACGCCAAAGAAATCAACATCTGTGCAACCATCGACAGTCCCAGTTATGTCCTTTGTCACTCCGAAATTCATACGTGCTAAAACGTTGCATATATTTCTATATTATCTTGTATACAAGCATAAAGGGGAAATTGCAAAGGGTAATGAACAATCTGTTTATCATGAAGGCATTAATTGGAGAAGATTTATACCACCCTTACCTAATCCACCTTCCCAGCAGTTGCAGAATAGAGAAGGATGGTGTTGCCTTGCTGACATATATTCTCGGATGCCTCTGTCACTATTTTTAAAAATTGTGAATTTCAAACGAAGTATACCAGATTTGAAAGAGTTCTTGGATGACGAAGAAAAAGCGCATTTACCCATGCAAAGTTTACCACGAAAGATGCGCAGTGCTCTTTTGAACGATCGCAAATATTTGTTTTCTACCTATGAAGTTATTGAAGTTCTTTGCCGCATGGGATTAATGTCGATGGGACAACCGTATGGCAAGCAGAAAGATCACATATTCCTGTATGTTCACAAACATGCCAGTATTAAAGATACTACCATCACTCCACCAGCTTATATACATGTGCATGTAAAAGAAAACTTAAACTATGAACGTAAATTGTATACATTTGAAACTGAAGATGATGTTCAGGCTTATTGGCTTGATCTGGAGCACATTGCCTTTCATACTTCTTTGGGCAAGTTTAGTGCATCCTTTGGTGAGACGGTATATGTGCCTGAAGCTAAATATAAACATGAACTGATAAATGCCACAAAGAAAAAGGACTTTGATGAAGTTGTAGATGATGGAACTATTCCTGGAGATAGTTTAGGTGCTGGTGGTTTCGATTCTGTCATGTTTCTGCATTGCAGACGAAGTTGGCAAACTAGTGTAGGGGCAAAAACATCTAATGCTCCGCAAAAAGTAAATGCAAAGCCAAAAATTCAAAACCTGCTTCAAAAAACAGAAGTAACTGCCCCAGAGGGTCGAGTGAGATTAGAAAGGTTGACACAGAATACCTTAATAAGGCAAAAGGACAGTAGAGGAGAAAATTCTACTGCTAAGAAAGAGAACTTAAGAACAATCCTACCTAGAAGTAGAGAAAGAACCAATTTGAGGACTGTTCAGGTCCGTCGCACTAAGAAACGTGCTCCTTATTATGATGAGAAAGACCGAGCAGCCATGAAAAAGATGGACAAGGCTCGTTGCAATTGGAGCTCTCAAGAGGATAGCTTCTTGTTATTGTGCAAAGTTGCATCTTCTTTCCTTGATCCAAATTGCAGCAAGAATTTGGTTGTACCTTTCACTGTTATTAGAGATCTTTTGCATAAACATGTACCGGAAATTTCTACAAACAAAAGTTCACGTGCTTGCCAGCGTAGAGTGAGGTACATGATGTTGAATCCTGCTACCATGAGTAATGTAAATGTGTTTTTAGGTGAGGCAATGCAAGATGAAAAACTGGTGAAAGAATTCAGTCATCCAAAGCCATCAAGGACATCCGAAGAAGCTTGGGCCAATATGTTCACCAATCTTATAAATAAACTCTTGGAAAAATTTACAACATCTGCTTCAGATCGCTGCAAAAGTATTAGTCTTCCTGATAGCTTAGAAGAATTGCTTGCACGTTTTGAATTAAGAGTATTTGACAGAACGACTAAACTTGACAAGCACATTTACAAAGAGCCTAAGAATCCTGAAGACGCTAAGAAATTTGTGCTCACCACTCTTATTCTTTCGGCCATGGCAGTAGTTAATGATGATACGAAATGGTCTTACCTACTGCATAAGTTGTATCAGTCTTATTCAGAAAATTCCATAGCATCTATTGTCAACAAGTTACGAAAGCATTGCGTCCTTGCTGTTAAGAAAAGGTCTCACAAGGCCGAATTAAAGCGATCTCTCCAGTCTACTGGGCCATATAAATTTTCTGTTACCTATAGTAATGCAATGCTGACAAAGTTTCCTGTAAAAATCTTTAAGGAATGTGAAAATCTGCTGAGTAGCCTCAAATCTTTGAAATCAGGTACTTATGTGGAGTTGAAAGGAGATGTACCACCTGGGTATGCTGCTGCCATTGTGTCATTAATGCAAATGAAACAGCTATCGCTTCACACTCAAATTCCGGATCAAATTATTTTGTTTGATTCCTCTTTAAGTAAAGAAGAAAAGACGAATCTTGTTGAGCGTATGATTAATACTTTAAGCGACAAAGAGTCTGTTGAATTTTCCAAGTTACTTAACGACGACAGCCAGCAACTTGAAACAGTGATGGATATTGTTCCCATAGAGTCAACGCATGCTAAGCCAAGCACATCCAATGAAAAGCCGGAACAGCAACAGCAGCTACAAGATATTGAAATTACCGAAGTTGATGAAAGGCCTGATGCAGATATGTCACAATTAAATAGTTTGCAGACATCTGAAAGTCAGCATCGAATTACTAGTGCATCGAGATTTGCCTTGTATATGCTAAGAAAAGAGTTGTCCCTACCTCCTGTCCAGAGAGTCCAGCATTCTCAAGATTATATTGTTTTAAATTCATGCCGTGTAATATGTCGCCTGAAACCTAATGATGATGATATTCCAGATTTACCTGTCATTCCTGCAGATATTGTTGAAAGCGTATCCGACTCAGACAAAGTGAAAGAACCCATATGTTTGACAAAAGACCAAATGAAACTGACTAAAATCCAGATTTCAGAAATATTTGACCAGTTAATACATTTCATACCGTCTGATGTGTTTCTTCCAAATAAAAATTACTCCGGCCCGATTGAAACCTTGTACAAGAAGTATTCGGATAAAACACTGCATGACGCCAAATGTATATTTTCTGAAATTTATTGTAACGGTGCAATGGGAAATGTGGAAAAAGATATCTGGAGGAAGTTCAGAGATCTGTCTGGTGAAGTATCATTATTTGAGCATCTGAATATCTTCAGGAAATCATCTCTCATTATCCGTGTTGGGGTAAGTGCATTCACATATGTGTGTGGTTGTTTTGCGCAAAACTGGGTTTTATCAACATACCGTTTGTCTGACTTTCCTTCCAAATGCAAAAAGCATAATGTTACCCCAAAAGAGAAGGAAGACTTGTCAGAGAATCCTAACATTGCAATTCTACCATACTCTGAAACTGACTTTGATTCCAACGGTGTACAGTCTATGGGTGTGGATACTGGTACTGTTGATACCGAGACAGCAGGTTCTTCTAGTGGAAATGCAATTTCCGACAAATTACGTAATGATACTCCCAAAAATACTTCGCCATCCAGCAAAAAGAAAGAAAAAACATTTTTCATCCCTAGAACATGGCGCAATCCTGACGGCAGCTTGAACAAAACTGCATTTTTCGATTTGCTGTCCACAATATTGAGTCACATAATGAGCATGCCAGGTATTTCTTCATCTCAAGTCTGTGAGCAGTTTTCTCTGGTGTTACCAGGTGTTCAGGTTTTAGAACTAATCGAAGTCTTAGAAAAATCATCATGCGTGTACAAATACTACTGTAAGCCCCTAAAGAAGAAATCATTGTTCTCGCCAGCAAGTGTTGTTTCCATAACCACAAATCCTCAGCCAGAAGACATTGATCATCTTGAACCATTGCCAGATGCTGTGTGTAAAGTTGCCGAATTACGTAATGCTATTAAATAGCCCTTCTCGTCTGAGGAAAAAGGGATAAAAAATATAATTGAATCCACCCATCCATTGGAGTGATTTTGAAAATGGCCAATTGACATTTTGGCATGAGACAACTTTTTATCACCTTCGTAGCATGTAGAGTATGGAAATACTAGATTTGGCAAATCAACCATTGTAAAAGTATTAGTGTGAAAAGATTACGTGTTAAATTGCCTTTTGATTGAAAACGCTTTTAGATAACATAAATATACAAATATATGTATTATGGATATATTAATACATGAAAAATTGTAAGCCCGTTAATTGAGTAATATTATTCAGTTAATAAGCTTAACTTTGTCTTGTTTTGTATTCCAGTTTTCTAAAAAATAAATGAAAAATCATTCAAATTGTTTTTTTTTTTTTTTTTTTTTTCTACTTTTGGTACTTGCATATTAAAGTTTACTTGCTTCTTCTGTTGTAGTAGTAATTTGCTATTTCATGTGATTTCTAATTTGCTAAGAAAGATATAACCACTTAATTTTGTTAATGCTTTGGTTTACTTAATTATAATTTTTTAGCTATTACCTCTAATTTCTTTCTTTAATTGCCCTAATTGCTGTTTTTCTTTCTTTATTTATTTATTTTGGCCACTTGCAAAACATATTTTAATATATATGTTTTGTACTTTATTTCGAGTATGTACATGAGTGTGACACAGTTTGTAATTTACCAACAGGAATGTATATATATTCCAAATTTCTGAGCATTAACTACCATTTTTAAGTATCTTTATTTTCTGTGACTTTTAATTAATTCAGGTGAAATATCTTCCTGAATAGCAAGTTGTTCTTTTATAGAAATATTTTAATCACACACTCCTTTTTTTTTTCGCCTACATTTCCAACAAATTTTTTATTTCAAAATAAAAGAAAGAACTTTTACATAAAAAAGTATTTCACAAAGGGAAAAAAAAAAAAAAAACTGTATGTTTTGATTAAAATTAAAGCTAAACTTAATTAGGAAAAATTTTTGTTCATTTTTAACTTAATTTTTTTTTTTTTTTTTATACTCGGTTGTTTTCTTCTTTAATACATTTAAATTTTGTAAAAAATTTACTTACAAATTCACAATATAACTTAATTTATAAAGGTTTGAGTAAACCTATGGTATGAACTAAATATATATTTTTAAAAAAATTATCTTTCTTCTTTAAGACTTGTTGCATTTAACAAACTAGATGTCGTTGCTAGCTAATTCTTGGAAATGTGTAAGACCTTTTAGACAATCATATATTTGGGAACATCCATATATTTTTTTTTTTTTTGGCAGTAATTATTGAAATTAATCAATAAATAAAAATCAGTTCACTTATCATTTTGCGCTCGGTTACATCAAAAATCAAAGCAAATAATAAAATATTTATTAAATTAATGCAATATTGCATCGAATTCTTTATTTACTGTCATATTACATTATTTTTAATTATGAACATGATATATTTTATATTCTGAATTTCTATTATTTTTAATTATGCGTATGAAAAAATGAAATTATTATAATTTTCAGTTATAATTTTGCTTCGGAGTGGTGGAATTACTACAGTGAATAAATTCATCCCGTGATTTTCACAAGTCTATGGTTCGTTTACTTTAAATAAATTTAATAATGAAAGATTTCATATTGTTTACACTGATAAGTATTTTGCCACAAATGCAAATTTTTCAACTTTTTGTAAATATTATATATATTTTATTAAATTGAAGAAACCTCGTGTGTAGGGGGATTTAAAATAAACTTTTAAATCTTAATTTATTTTTTTTTTTTTCACTTGGTAGATTACGTAAAGAGTTTTCAACAGCCAGACACCTGGCTTTTATAATTATGTTTGTTTTTCTCATTGTGTAATTAAATACCGCAAAGTATGTGGAAAACAGTTGACTCGTACGGTTTCTGCTATCAGCGATTCAATTGTAGTTCCGTCACATTTTGTGTGGAAAAGTAAGCATCCGGTTTAAAATCGGAAACGGGCGAATCGATTACTTGCTAGGGGTGCTAATCTTAAATAAGCCGTGCAATGTAATTTTGGAATGAAAAAAGTATAATGGTTATTGTGAAATCTTTTTCGTGCAATTTTTTTTTTTTTTTTATTTTATGTAATTTAAATTTTTAATTATTAAAAATTAAAATAATTTTATTATAATTAAATCCCATCTGAAAATACCTTTTTTTTTTTAAAGCCCTTTCCTACTTTCTACATAATTGGTGATCGAACTGTATATACTTCGGTTGCTTTACAATTGTGAAGAAATCATTAAAATACCCCCTCAGTCAATAGATTTGAACCTAATAGACACTGTTTGATCAGAATTTGAAAATAAATTCGGAAATACAACATTTCTTCAAAGCAGCAACTGCAATATATGAAAAATAGAACAAAACAGGTGCATAATTTAATAAAAAATACGTCGAATCTATACCAAAATTATTAAAAGGTGTCCGTTAATTTAGTTGATGTTCAATCAAACATTAAAAATTATTTAATAGCACATCTGAAAAATATTCATCTATTTTAATTGTTCTTATCCAAATATTTTAGTGCCTAACGTTCATTATTTTTCAACATAAAAAAACAATAGATCGTTTTAAGTCATAGTGCACTGAGTATAAAAACCAAAAGTGCTTGCTTTAAAATTCAACACGCAATGTCGAAACTGAAGTTTCCATATCTATGTCAAGGATGGACAAATTTAGAAAAATAGAAAATAAAAACTTGATCTTCGGAAACGATGGAAATTTGATTAAAGGAAAAGACAAAAGATTACTACATTTCATTTTTGTCTTACTATAAATCGTTTTCAATCTACAGAAATATATATATTCATATTCATATTCACGGAAGGAAAACATAGTATGTTACTGATTACGTGTAATAAAAGAAATTTCGACAAAATCGCAGAATAGGGGCAGCTGAGATTTGGCGTCGAAAAATGTTTTCGCCAAAATGCGCCAAGGAAAAGGTTGCTTTTATAAGTGAAGTGAATTGCAAATAGTTTTTTTTTTTCCCTTATATTCACCAAAGGAAAATATACCATGTTAATGATTGTGTGCAATAAAAGAAATGTCTTTTTTTTATTCATAAACTAACTGTAGAATTATATTTCCAATAATTTTCTTTTATAACACTATTCAATATTTTCTGTTTCCTTTTATACTCTTATTTGTATGATCGTTTTTTTTTTTTAAATCATATTATAGTGTTTCACGATCAATCTCAAATTCAATTTAATTTAAAATTCAATTTAAGAAATTAATTTTCTACCAATAATTTATTTCACACTTTAAAATGAATAAAATTATATGTTGAGTTAGCAGTGTTGCCAATGCCGTAAATAATAAAGCCTTTTATTTACAGCTTCATAAAGGAACTATATGCAGGAAAGAATCTATTTGTTTATGGTGACACAGTTTGCAACAATCAATATTTGAACTTGTTTTTTTTATGATCGATGCGTAATAAATTTTTAACTATTATAAAGAATCTATAAAATTGTTATGGATTTCCCATATTACTGAAATCTAAAAGCAATAACAGTAATGTAAAAAATATTTTTCCAATTGCTTGATAGTCCTCAAGCTGATTGCCATTTTTTATGTTGATGTTTTCTTCATTTCATAAAAGTTATGGATATGTCACAAAAAATTCTCAAGTGTATAGAGAACTGCTGCTTTTTCTTCCTTAAAATTAAAAATGAAATCGGCTTATAGTTATCTATTCTTTTTATTCCACTGCAGTGCAATTTTTCCATTGACTTCTAAATCAAAAACAAGTACTTTATCGAAATTAGCAAGAGTTATTCTTGTACTTTTCAATGTTACAATTGCAGTGGTTACTATCATAGCAACTCGGTTTACCATACAACAAATGGAAAACATTGTTTTAAGAATATGCATGATTTTAGTGGGAATTATGATAATTACAATCCGTTTCGTTATTATCCAGAAAATGTACAAATTAAAAAATATCCTCAGAATCCTTGGAAAAATGGAAAATAACAACAGAAGAAGAGCAAATGATTTATGGATAAAGATTCTTATTACCATCAGTATATTTTGCCAGTTAATAGTGACTGTATGGAGCATTTGTATACCAGAAGAACTTGAAGTGTATACTTATTTGTCTCAATATGGTGTAAGTAAGAAGTTAACTTCAATCTTTTTTGAAATTATCACTTCTTATTTTGATTCAATGCCAATCATCACCTTTGTATTTTTTTACATCATTGTCTGCAATAACATCAGAAACACCATCAAACTTATTGGTGAATCTAGATCAGAAAAGGGAACTATAATGTTTGAAAGATTTATCGCTTCTTTTTCCGCCATTAAGACAGTCGTTGACGAAATTGACAAAGAAGTTGGTTTTCTTGTGTTTGTAATCATTGCTTTTAGTTCCAGC
Organism: Caerostris extrusa; assembly: GCA_021605095.1. Classification (NCBI taxonomy): domain Eukaryota; kingdom Metazoa; phylum Arthropoda; class Arachnida; order Araneae; family Araneidae; genus Caerostris; species Caerostris extrusa. The sequence goes on from BPLR01016967.1 coordinate 11,234, forward strand.
TTCATGTGTGTGTCTTTCTATATTGTGATAGATTCAGAAATATGGAAGACTCAAACCTTTTCAATTTTTGGTATACTTTTTAATTCATTTGGATTGCTCATCGCTATGACAGTATCTGCATCAATGGTAGAAGAAGATTCTTTAGAAGTATTGCGCTCTAGTACCGCAGTATTAAACGAAAAAAATAGAAATCTATCCATCACACAGTATTTGTCCTATATCGATGCTCAAAATGGAATAACTTTAACAGTGTGGCGAATCGTTCCCATAAGAAGAAGTTTTATTTTTGGTATGATCGGAGTGCTGTTTACCTACACTACAATGATTTACAGTTTAAGTCCAATCTCTTCAAAGTCTTAATGTAATTGTTTTGTAAACACTCTTATGTCCTTCCGATAGTCCATAGCAGCATATAAACAGTAGGTGTAATTTTCCTCTAAAAAAGAGAGTTGTTCGAAGACTTTAAAATAAAGTTATTCTAATGATTATAAATTTACCTTGGTACTTCACAAATGAGAACTCAAAAAAATCTCTTAACCTTCCCAATATTAGACAACTCATCTTTAATACCTCTAAAAGGTTTTATGACTCTATCCCTGTTACTGGTAATTCTATTCTTAGATCCCTCCCAGTTTATGACATTACTCTATTTCAGGGGTCTCCAAACTACGGCCCGCCAGTGTCATCCATCCGGCCCGCGACAGCGAATAGTTTATTGTTGCTGTAATAAGTTGGATAAAAAAATACAAAATGATAATAACTCGGTTTTATTTACTTGCTAGGTAAAGCTTAATGGCAAGCATAATACGCAGAAAATTTAACTTAAGCATAACAACTAACTGGAAATTATAGATAATGGCAGAAAAATTAAAATGGTTTTGGCCCTTGGTACTTACTGGAGTAAGCAGTATGGCCCTAAGGCTGGAAAGTTTGGAGACCCCTGCTCTATTTGAAAATAGAAAGTGTCCTAGAACTGTTCTCAATATCCTCAGTTAGTGTTCTCTTTCTGAAGTATCACAGAGCAAGCTCTGCTTGTTGGCAACTCAATTATCTTTTTCTATGTTTTAATTATAATTTTTCTAATTTCTCTTTTGAATACATTAATATATGTTCCTATTCTCCATCTAACTTATACTTAATTTTTATATTAATATTAACAAAATAAAGCATAATAATTCAATAGGCCTTGACCAAAGACAATGCTTTCAATAATCAAGGACAGTAAGTGTGTGGCTGTTCCGCAGTCAAGAGCTTCGTTCATCCTTCAATTGATCTATAAAAAATAAACTGGTATGATATATCCATGGATGACTTGAGCCTGTTTACATTCCATGTTACTACCATGCAATTTGTTTTTATACCCGTGGCATAAAACTAGTTCAAAGTTTTTAGATTTTTTTTTTTCATGCATAAAATGAGGTAATTGAGTTAAATGTGTAGTTTATTTTAAAACCAGAAATGAATCAGCAAAATAATACTAGTGCCTGCTATTCCTCATTCCAAAACAGTTATCTTAAAGAATCATCCTTTTTCATTTTACAAAAGTATGTACTGTTTCATTAGAATGCCACTAAAAGTATTGCTCCTTCTATGATTTATTATTCTGCACTATCCCTACACTCAAACTTTGATAACTATTTTTTAATTTAAAACAATATAAAAATGAATGCAATAACCCAATAAAATCTTAAATTCTACAGCCTTACGAATTAATCTTGATTGATATTTTTCATCTGAACCTATACAAAGTTATGTTTATGTATAAAGATTTAGAATTTTAAAATGATCTTCATAGAGTAGAGAATATACATTAAAGTTTTAAAACATTTTTTTTTTTTTTTTTTTTTTTTTTTTTTTTTTGCACAAATAAAAACATTTTCAAAGGAATATTTCTTTTCCTGGTGAATTAATTTATATCCCTGAATAAGGTCTAATTATCATACAAATTAGAAACTTCACAAAAATTATAGAAATGAATAAAAACTATAGACATTTCACAGTCAAAAGCAAACCATTGAAAACAACTTTTTCTGTAAAAAATAAATGTATTTAAAAACACTCACGAAGATGTTGAAAAAATGTCAGAATAAAATTTTTAAAATTTATTGATCAAGAAAACATGTGTTATAATTCATTACTTACAGCTCAAATTATTTTGTGTTAAATAGTAAATATTATACCTTAGTACAAAATGAAATCAGCAGTAGTTTTTTTTTTTTTTTTTTTTAACTCTTTAAATCAAACTCCCCCTACATATAACATATTTTAGGAGCCTAACTCTTTAAATTTCCTTATATATATATATATATATATAAAATGCACATTTATTTTTAATTTTATAATTCAAATTTCTTCAATTATAGACATCAATACATCAAATATAAATACAAAAAGTCAAATATTGTAAATAATTTATTTCCAATAAAGTTAAGTTAAGCACATAACAATTTGGAACAATTTTTTACACATCTTTTTATTTCACTGATTAATTCAAACAAAATATATTCTTAAATTTAGAAAAATCTTTAACATTTTCTTACAAAAAGTAAAAAATACATGTTAAATAAAAAAAAAAAAAAATCATTAATTTTTTGCTTTTTAGTAATGCAAGACATTAAAATTTGAAAACAAACATGCATCTACAGATCAAAACAATCATGTTTTTATTTTGAAAAATATTTTTAGTAAAATACAAAACATACAATAAAACAGACATATATAAATTCTACTATCCAATTATTTACTAAAACAAAATAATTAAATAAAAAAATATTGATTACTAAATTTTAAAAAATACAGCTCAAATTAATAATAGATAATCTTAATGCATAAAATCTTAGCAAATATTACAAATTTATTTCATATAGTTTTTTTACAATCATAGAATTTATCAATAAAAAATTTATTTATTTTTTACTGAATATCTGTCATATATTTTAATTTTTTTATTATAAACAGGCATAAGTACATACAACTTGAATTTTCACTTTATAAATAGTTCATTTTAACTATATATTATAATTTAAGAAAATAATGACAAATAGAATAACATAAAACACAAGCATAAATATTTTTAAAAACACAAAACAAAATTATACATCGAATACTTGATTAGAAAAACAAACAACTAAAAAAAAAAATGTGTGCATCCAGAAAACATTTTAGATGCTTCTGTTCAAAATACTGTCGAGTTAAACTTTGAAATTGCTCAGCACAATAAATATTTTTTTCATAATATGAAACAAAAATGATAAAATCAATTTTCAAAACAATTATATGCATTTTTAGAAATGTATCTTTAAATGCTCATGCATAAAAAATGTTTATTTTCTAAGGAAGCTCACAACTTTAAAAATTGCTTGTAATACTCTGTAAATATGTTATTCATAATTTTTCAAAAAATATTACTCTAATTAATAAGATTCATTCATAGATTATATAAAAAAACATTTTAATAATCCCTTTCCATATATAAATGAACAGTGATTCAATAACCATACACAATATCGTTAATAACAAACATATACAAAAAACAAAACAAAAAATAGACATTTGACAAAGCTAGACTTTATCATGAAAATTTAGCTCCTTACTTGTTCCCTTTCCAAGCATAAATTTATTATTATTACAAATACTACTCATATTGTGCAATAAGAACCATCATTAATACCCCCACCAGTAATGCTATCACTTCTTTAACAGATTGACCAAACTTAGTATCTTCCAGTAGTTCGGGAATGACCGAGACAGTAGCAATGTAAATAAATCCACCAGCAGTAAACGGAAGAATTAAATTTGTGGCTCTTGCATCCATACCTTCGGCAAATAAACTGCAAGCAGTTCCAGCTACAGCTCCAACAGCTGTGAGTAACTGTAGCAAAATTGCCTGAAAATGATTTGAAATCAATTATAGATGAAAAAAAAAAATTCAAAATATTTGTTCCAATATTGATGATTATTATAGGATGAAACAGATGCTATGATGACACCGAAAAACCTATTTATCGAAATTGTGAAATTTATGACTTTGAATATGCATCCTATGACACACAATCCACATCAAACAAAGGATAACACTATCTCTAAGAAAATTATTTCATGTATTGACTAAAACATAAAATTTTCAGTGAAAAAAAAAAGAAGAAAATATTGAAAAAACTTTTGACATTTGATAAATATTCACTGGAAGAAGTTCTGAAGTAAAAAACATTGAAATGTCCAATAGTGTGTTTTGGAGAAGTAATTCCTAGGGAATATAGAATATGTGGATGGCAAATAGTGTTTGTCAACAAAACATAAGTTAACAATAATTTAACATTTAGAAGGGTCTTGATGGTGGACAGAGAGTATAAAATGAGGATTTAATATTTAATAAAGGATGTCAGTTAATCATGCATGACAAGCGAGAATCTTCTGTTTTTTAGTCTCAAATTTAAATTGCTAAAATGAAGTTTTAAAAAATTTATAGCAAAATGAGTCATATTTTAGAACTTATTAAGCAATGTAGTAGATAATTTTACAGTTATTAAAAATTGTCCTACATCCCTTAAAAATAAAAAATTTAACTTGTAAATGAAATTTATATTAAAAACGTCCTAGATTTATTAGAAATAATCAAAAGTCTGTCAATTACATAAAATAATAATTATTTATACAGTTAATGAGTAATAAAACTATTTTACATAATCATACAGTAGAAAGTTTGCTTATATAAAAGTAAATTCTAATGTAGGAATTTTATAAGCTTCGTATATAATAAAAAGTATATTAAATCAACTATGAACTTGTGTATATAATTATTTCATTATTATTAAGTAATAATAAACTTTAAATTATTATATGTTGTGTCTTTATTACATTTCCCTTTATTTATTTTAAATCTTTTATGACTTCTGACAGAATAAATATTCAAAAGCTTGTTTTTTAATTAAAAACATTAAAAATTATATAAAGACAGGCAATAATGTATGTAAATTTCTTGAACTTTAATAACTTTAATCGACATAAAAATTATGTTCGCCAAGATTTAAAAAATTTAAAATTTCATTATTCTAGAATTAGAAGATGAAAAAAACTTCAACTATATCAAAATAATATTGTTACAATGTATAGTATTATATAGTCAACAAAAAGAATATTACAGCAATTTAAATTTTAGATGGAACACAAAATTTAACATTATAGAAGAATGATAATTTAAAATCCTATTTTTAAATGTCAATTTTAATTTTATATTAAAATGATGTTATCTAATAATAAAATTTTCAGTAAATGCTTTTTAATTATTATTTTATTTTCATTTTAACAAAACTGTAACAAATTGAAGAAAATTTCAAGTTCTGAGAAAGATAAAAGGTACAGCAATTGATAATGTCATTTAAATCTTTTTGACAGTAAATAAATAATCCGACATTTTGACAAAAATTTCCATCAAAGTAATTTTTAAATGTACTCTGATATTGCATTTAATATATTCAAATTTAAAAGCTATAGTAAATAAAAAAAAAAAATCACAAACTATCTTTTTGAGATATTTACTACTAACAGTTTAATCTTAAAATAAATTATTTAATAGTCTTATTTTTTTTCCCATGAAATATAAACAAAGCGCAGTTTTAATTTTTTACAATGTTGGAATCTTGTAAATTTAATTAAATTTACATGATTAAAAAAATCACTTTTTACTATAAAATATCAAATACCTTTCGCTTACTGCATCCAGATTGTATCAATATGGCAAAATCTCCAATTTCATGAGGAACTTCGTGAAGTAAAATGGTCATGGTTGTTATTAAACCAATACCTGATCCAGCAATGTATGATGCACCAATAGCTAATCCATCCGTGAAATTATGAGTGAAATCAGCAGCTAAATTTAAATAACCAGCAACCATAATGTCTTCATCTAAAAGCAAGAAATAACAATTTTTTAAGAGATTAAGAAGATTATTAATAAAACAAATATTTTTTTTACTTAGTCATAAATTAATATTTATTGCTAAAAAATATTCCAAGTTATTCTGCCTTTATGCATTAGTTCTTTGCTTGAAGCTATATTACACAAGGCATAAAAAATAAACATTTTACTTTTAAAAATACATAAATAAAAATATATAATAGAAATACATACTTTATTAACAATCAAAACAAGATTATTTAATGAATTATTATAAGATTTTAATCTTCTATAAACTTGCCAGTTCAAATAAACAGTTTATTATTTAAAATTGAAAATAAAAATAATTTCAATTAAATATTAAACTTTGATAATTAAAATACTTACTTTAATGTGATAATTACAATGCTTATTTTTATTTATTTATTTATTCTTCTGCATAGGTTGACTATGAAGGTACAATGAGAAATTGTGTAATTTAGAATTTCTTCTGAAGTATATCTCTAAATGAGTAAATTTTATAAAATTAACATTAAAAAATATCACTGAAAATGATTATATCTTTTGTATTTAAATGAAAAAAATCAAAGGTATAAACAGTTAGTATATAATTTCTAGTTTTAACAAAATTTTCTTTTGTCTTGTACTTGTTTTCATAAGTTTACCTATAAATTATATATTCCAAAATGATAGCAAACATAAGTTAATAACATTCTAAATACATTTAATTCAAGACAGATTTTACTTCTAGTTTTATACCATTATAGTACATTAAATTCAAATAAAATTGTCATTTGTCAGATTGCAGTCTCGATTACCACTTCAAGAAGAATTTTCGTAACAATAAAAATTTTTAAAACTGTACAAATACTAATTTATAACATATTAGCATAATATTATTACTATTATGTTAATGTGTAGAACAAATTTCAACATTTTAAAAATATCATGTACATAAATTTGATATGAATCTTGATTAATTTTGTTTCCTGATAACTAATTCAATGCCTTTTTTGATAATAAAATATATATTAAAAGATTAATATTAAGAAAAACCATTTTTCTATGAATTATTATTATAAAAATAAAAAATTTCTATATAAATTACACACATCGAATGAATCTGAATTGTCAAAATCATTATATGTAAGCAAAGTTCTAAATAACAATTAAATTATCCTACATTATCCAATATAACTTTAAAAAAATTTTAAATCTAATAAGGTGTTACACTACTACTACACTATATTGTATTAAGAAAAGATAAAAATTTTCAATTACCAGCTTTTACAACTACAGAATTAGAAGATTCATCTTTATTCGACTCTTCCTTTTTTAGCTTACACTCACAAACTTCTTTATTGCAACATTCTTTCTTTTCATCAGCACTCTGTTCCTTTTCTTCAGGTTCCTCACCTCCATCAACTTTATTAGACTTACTGACCTCCTCATTTTTAACAATTTTTTTTACAGGAGATTCATATGAATGGCTATGGCCATGACCACCTTTAACAATTCGAACAAACTTTTCGACCATAAGGAAAACTACAATACCACCTAAAACACCTAGTCCAACACTGAGATCATGTCCATGTACATCAGATTCAGATGCCCCACTAGCATGAGAATGAGAATGTGAATGTGAATGAGAATGTGAATCACTTGAACTAGAATGTGCTAATAAAGCATGAGGTATCAAATGCAAGAAAGCATCACCAAGTAGCCCCCCTGAAGCAAAACTCAACAATATTTTTAATAGTGATTGATGTTCAGCACGATTATCTATAGGAATGAAGAACAAAATCACAAAAGGTGCAGCACTTATTAAAAGAGTTGAGCCAATAGCTTCTATCCATAAGGTGAGAGCCTCTCTTACTTTCGGTTTTACGGGGCTGTGAGTTTTTGCGTGGGCGTCAGACGAAAACTGCTCATTTGCTTCCCTAGAGTATTTAAATGATGGTTTTTCATCGTGCGAGTGGCCTCCATCATGCGTATGGCCATGGGTTGCAACATATGAAAACAGACAGATGAAAATAATAAGTATCTTCAATTTTAATCCTGAACACCGGGATATATCCATGGCAAATAAATTAATTAAAACTAAGTACTAGGAAATATCTGGACGCACTGTGCTTCGAAGTTTTAATGGGGTTTTAAAACGGTTGCTGTGATTTACGTTAGACGACAGGCGTCATGAAAAATCCGCGGCGTTCAGTGAACCAGTAATGAATCTCAGTGACAGCAATGTTGTCGTTGTTAGTACTGTTACAGACAGAACAACTGTCCTTGTTCCGGATTGGTGAAGAATTTATGTCATGTGATCAGCACGGTGGTCAGTTGGCGTATTAGAGTGTTATTGTTTATATTAAATATAGATATAAAATTTCTTGGTTAACTTTATCTCTTTCTTTTGGTTCTACGAAAGCATGTTCTAATGTTTACAATTTGATTAAAATCATTCGGCCTTTTGAAGTGCTTTCAACCACTTAAGCAACCTGCAGCGAAAATTTTACTGATTTCAAATGTCTCAAAGGAGACATATTGAATAGAATTTTAAATACAATCTTGTTAAGATTTCGATCCTAGATAAGGAATTGATGTTTGTATTTTTCATGAATAGAATTATTAGTTCATGATTGAAAGGTTTATTTTACAGCTACAATAGAAAATTATTCAGAAAGATAACTTAATACAAAAAATAAATGTATTTAGTTGCAAATAGGCTTTAACCATTTAAATGCAAATAATTTTTTTTCCTTTTCTGAATTGTATAAATTAATCAATTACATATTTTAAATTTAATCATAATTACGAATTGTTGGTTCCACCAAATTCTAATAAAACATTCAAAACCATAAATAACCAAATTCTAATTTATTAATTAAAATCTACCACTAAGTTGAATAAAGATGTCGAGGGCCTGAACGCGAAGCGTTCATTTACTCAATGGTATGTGATGGCAGTAGGAAAGAAAAGTCATGATAAATAGATAATAGTAATCGTATGAATTGAGAGAAAAAAAAGAAGAAAGTAAAAAATGTAAATCATCGGTGATGAAAACATAACAAGAAATTTATGATCAATAAAGAGTACAGATCAATGGAGCAAAGAGCAGAGCACAAAAGAATATGCGTTGGAGTAAAATATCTAAAAAGCGATAAGTGAGCAGGAAAATTATGGTGGTTTGAGGCTTCGATTCCATTTAGAAGTAGAGAAAGGATACTTGTATTTTCTATTCAATTGCGTAAATATAGTTTGTGCCTTGATGACAGGGTTTTCGTGAGTAGCAATGGTATTGAAGAAATTTCTATAAAGTTTTGTAATATAGTTGTCAATAGAATCAATTTTTAAATCTTGATAAATTGTAGAGTTGCGGATAAACCAGGGTGCACCAATGATGATACGAAGAAGTTTGTTTTGAATAATTTGCATAGATTTCTTGTTAGATTGTGCAGCTTGTTAGTAGCTAGTTTCTTGTTAGATTTGACAAAGTTAATTTAGAAAATTTATTAAGGAGTGTTAGAGTGAGATAAAATTTTGTCCAGCATTTTTGTTTGATTTTTTGAATATGAGCTCGAAACGTAAGTTTATTGTCTATAATTAAGCCGAGATATTTAATATTAGTTGCCCATTCAATTTGTTGATCAAAAGGAAGAGATTAATATATATTTGTCTGGCGTGTCCCTTTCGGAAAATGTTGGCTTGAGATTTAGAGACATTAATTGCTATGCGCCATTTAGTTAGCCCATCCTCTAGAATATTCAGAAAATTTTGAAGAGTATTGATGACATAAAGAATAGAAGCACCTTGGGCAAGAGCAGCAGAATTGTCAGCAAATAGGTAAGTGGAAATGTTAGTGCATTGAGGAAAGTCGTAGATAAAGATATTGTACAGAATAGAGCTGAACACGCTTCCTTGAGGTGTACCAGCACTAATACGATCGATTGTGGAGAATTCATTATGAAGTCGAACTTGAAAGGTTCTATTTTTAAAATAATTTGTAATGATAAGTGTGATCCAAGTCGGTCATTAAGTGTGATCCAAGTTTGATCATTTTGTAGATCAATCCATCGTGCCACAGTCGATCGAAAGCTTTTTTTCACATCTAGAAAGACACCTCCTGTAAAAATTTATAGTTATATCCTTCAGTGATGATATTGGTGAAGCGTAGAAGTTGATGACAAGTTGAGTGATGTTGACGGAATCCAAATTGTTCTGCTGAAATTATGGAAATTTTATCGCAAAAAAGAAGTAATATGTTTCACTAAGAATTTTCCGTAAAGATTTCATGCACAGCTAAGGAGACTGATGGGCCGAAAATTTTGAAGAAATTTCCTATCTTTGCTATGTTTAGGGAACATGATGATATTTGCTTTTTTCCAGGTAGAAGGGTAATGGTATTTAGTACAGCTGTTGTAGATTTTTGCAAGATGAGTAATGGCATTAAGGGGAGACACATTAATGCTTTATTTGGAATGTTGTCAGGTCTAGAAGATTTCCGAATGTTGAGATGCTTGATTAAGTTAATTATGTCAGATGGAGAGAAAAAATATTGTTATGATAATTTTGATGATCAGCTAGAAAGGAAGTTACTGTATCTACAACATGCTCAATTTGTGAGTAATTGCAAGGTTCAGTGTTTTGTTGAAAGGAGAGTTCAAGGTTTTCAGAAAAAGAGTTCGCTTTATCAGAAGATGAGAATATAAGACCTGAGGATCCAACCAGTGGAGGAATTTTGGGATATTTTTGGTAAAATGTTTGTTAATTTTGAAGAGAGGTAATCTTCTGGATTTAAGCCTATTAAAAATTCATTCCATCTGTCATTTTTTAATTTCTGAATCATTTGCTTTATTGCTTTTTGAAGCTTGTTGAGGGATTGTTTGAACGGAGGAAACCTGGTATCTTGCCATAATTTTCGAATTCTATTTTTTTCTGCAATTTTAGAGGTGATTTCAGTAGGAAGTTTTTGGTATGGAGTACTGAGTTCTTTACATTTGCCAGCAAGATTAAAATCTAATGTCCCTTTTTTAGCCCTTTATACCTGTAGAATAAGTGCAAGAATCTCGTAAGATGGGCATGAGTTAATAAAAATAAACACCTGAATCAATATTGGGTGATAACGATATAATTAATAAATAGATTGATTTCAAAAGAAAAAAATTGCATGGACTAACCATTGTTATAGAATTAATTTTAAAAAACTTTGATAACTTCTATGTACAACTATCGAATACTTAGTCAAATTCTTGATGTTTTTAAATTCAACTGATAGCATATATTTAATTTTTAAATGTAAATAAATAATTATTCTTAAAGACTTATCCGGAAAGGCATACCAGGAGAAAAAAATTCTAATATGTTAAGGAAATTATCCCTAACATTGTCACTGAGCGATTTATACTGACGAAGCTTCAAAATATGAATCGTCATTTTTACGAGTATATTTTATTTGAAATGAGCAACTAAGTCAGTGATTCAAAATGTGATTTGTGTGCCATACATGGAAACATCGTACATCAGACTGACAGTTTTCTGTCAAGAGAGAGTCTCCTGAGATTTTGAATATAATCTTTATTGTGTATAATGACAGTTTTTATTTTAAATATAATTTTTAGATTTGAAATTTATTTACAAATAAATAAATGATGCAAAAGGAACAAAAGAGAACAAAATATTCAAAAGTTCATTTCTTGCAAAAGTAAGCTAATGTTCCACTGCAAACTTTTATTTTACAAATCTTTCAATTTGTATTGACCTACTGGATTTCGAGATTCATATAAGATCAATTTCCGAAAATTGTCGCATTTCCTGAAATTGGTTTAACTAATTTACTTTAAGGTCCCAAGAATGTTCAAAATTTTGGTCTCTCTTATCTCCATACTACATTGTTTGAATAGGATTAGAATGAATTAAACATCTATTATATTACTGTGTTAAACAAATGTACTTAATTAATGAAATATCAAGATGTTATCTTCAAATGCCGGGTATTTTTGCCTGAGGCCATTTCCCACTACAATGGCAGGTAAATAACTGTAGCGATCCCACCACCAAAGCGGATGCATACAAAAGTGCTGTGTGATACGTCACTACATGGAGGGATACAGAAGATGGGAAACAGCAAAAACTCTCCACCGGAGTTGGAAAGCGGCAGTCGCACTGTAAGCATCGCTCGAATCACTCGTTGCTGTTTTAAGTGCAACATGTTTGTATTATTTTAGTATTTTGTAATTTTATTAAAGTAGTATGAATTAATTTATACGATTATCATGTATATTTCATTTCGACATTACTACAATTGGAAACTTTGGTAAAACGAACGACGAAGTGGACGTCTGAAAAAGGTCTTCCATGATTCTGTGTTCTTCAAACATCTATGATTCTGTGATCTTCAAACATCCATGATTCTGTGTGATTTTAACGAACTTTTGATTGGTGTTTAGTTTAATCGTTGCAAAATCCTCTCTAATAAGAAATTATTTTTTGGATTTTAAATTTTTGGATTAAATCACAAGATGACTGAAACTTCTGAGAGTGGAGCTCAGCAAATAGCACTTGTTGCAGTCAAGCAACTCCCATTTTGAAGAGCAAATCCCGACATATGGTTGCGACAAATGGAAAGCCAATTCACGCTAGCTGGAGTAACAACAGAAACTACAAAATTTCATCACGTGGTTTCTGGCTTACAACCGGAAGAGCTAGCGGTGGTCAGTGATATTATCCTTAAGCCACCGGCAGATGTTCCTTTCACCGCCCTTAAGAAAAGATTATGTGCTCAATATGCAAATTCGGAAGCACAGCGGCTAAGAGACCTGATTTCTGACATGCAACTCGGTGACCGACGTCCATCAAGACTTCTTCTGGAGATGCGGAGCAAAGCAGGTGCACGAATCAACAATGATCTCCTAAAAACTTTATTTTTACAAAGACTACCCACCAACGTTCAACAGATTTTGGCCATTTCAAACGACAATCTGGATAAGCTGGCAGAAATGACTGGTATCATGTCAACTACACTCATGTCCATAAATTAAGGATAATTCAGAATCACACAGAAATTGAACTCTAAAATAAAAATTTCACCTGTAGAATTATCACACACATCTCGAAGAAGAATATGCAAATTACAGGAAACCACCAAATGGCGCGGATAGTACGTCACAATGACGAGAGTGTAAGAGAGGGTATATAAGGAATGGTGGCAAAGAAGTAAAATTGTTCACAAGCGCTTTAAAAAGCCTTTCAGTGCAATAACCGCATAGTTATGGCACAAAGGAAGCATTTGGAGGATTTTTACGTGGTAGAATTATCGGACGACTGGAATGTGAACGTACCCAGCTGGAAGTATCCGAGGAACTTGGAATCCCCCAGAGTGTCATCTCCAGGCTTGGTAACGATTCCAAGATGATGGTAATGTGAGTAGATGTTACAGCACAGGTCGCCCCGAGTTACAACGCCGAATGAGGACCGGTATTTAGCAGTTACTGCCAAAAGAAACAGACGGAGCACAGCATCAGACCTGTCTCGTCAGCTCTCTTCAGCTACCGGTACGACAGTTTCAAGGCAGACCGTGTACAGACGCTTAGGGCACATTGGTCTATATGCTCGTAGGCCTGTAAGATGTGTTCCACTTACCGCAACTCACTGTCGCCTGCAATTAACCTGGAGTAGAGAGCATGCATTGTGGACACCGCAACAGTGGTCTTGTGTGATGTTTTCCGACGAGTCCAGGTTTAGTTTGCAGTCTGATTCTCGCCGGACTTTCATATGGAGAGCGCCAGGTACCCGTTACCACTAAGAGGACACCACTGAACGACACCGTTACGGTGGTGCAGGATGGCTCGTTTGGGGAAGAATTATTCTTGGTTCCAGGACTGACCAGCATGTTCAGAGTGTAACGATGACAGGCCACATCTATCAGGATGTCATTCTGGAACAACATGTACGTTTGTTTCGGGGCGCCATGGTGCCGAATTTCTGTTTCTGGATGACAACGCCCGTCCTCAGCGTGCAAACATTGTAGACGAATGCCTTCAATTGGAGAATATCACCCGTATGGATTAGCCAGCATACTCACCGGACTTGAATCCAATAGAGCATGTGTGGGATATGCTTGGCCGACGAATTGCAGCCCGTCAACCCCCTCCCACCTGTAAACCGGAAATTCGGAGGGCATTGCTTGATGAGTGGTGTAATATTCCCCAAGATCAGATTGATAATTTGATACTCAGCATGCCTAGGCGTTGTAAGGCCTGTATTGCATCGTCCGGGAGACATACTCCATATTAACCATCATACTAACCATGTTATACTGTTTTTTTGTAAATAGGTTCTTTTTTTAAATTTGCTCCAGGGAGTAAAAATCGCAATTTTTATTAATTATGTCAAGCATATAGCATCGTTTTTGCTCTTTACCTTTTGTTTAATAAATAGACTTTACAAATAAGTCAAATTTGTTTTGCTTCTGTCTCTTTCTTTGCCTGAACTTCATTATCCTTAATTTATGGACATGAGTGTAGTAGTGCGCCAGTGGGTAACGCCATTGCATCGTCGGCAGCACGAGACCAGTCGTCAAGAGGTCGTAATCAAAGGCGTTCTGCAAGCCAATCCAGACAAACTGAGAATCCTGAGCACTGCTGTTACCACTAGAAGTTTAAACAACAAGCTACAAAATGTCTACCCCCATGTACTTACCAGTCGGAAAACTTCTAATGCCGTCGTCGAGAAAAAAGGGTGCCGACGATGTTCCATATGATTCAGCGTCTATACTTGACTGACAAAACATCATCTTCACGATATCTCATTGACACTGAAGCTGATGTATCTGTTGTTCCATACTCTGCCCATAAGACAAGCGGATAAGCTGCGCGCGTGCAATTATTTGCTGCGAATATAACAGTGATCCCAACGTTTGGTAAACGCCTGTTAAAATTAGATCTTGGACTCAGGAGAGAATTTAACTGGCCTTTCATCATCGCCACCGCGTCACAACCGATTATCATTGCTGATTTTTTGCTCCATTTTGGGCTTTTAGTGGACATTAAAAATGGCATTTTCATTGATCCATTGACCCAGTTGCAAAGAAAAGGAACTCTATATGCTGGAAATTCCTCATCTGTTAAAGCAATTATTGAGAACTCTAAATTCCATCAGTTGCTGTCTGAATTTCCTACACTTATAGGAGAAAATACTACTCCAAACAAAATTGTTCATGGAGTCGAACATTGGATTCAAACAAATGGACCCCTGTTTTCTCCAAACTTCGGCTGTTACCAGCAGATAAACTAAAAGCGGCAAAGCAGGAATTTGAATTTCTTGTGGCTTCCGGAGTTTGCCGACCGTCCAAAAGCTGTTGGGCAAGTCCGCTCCATATGGCTCCAAAGAAGAATGGAGATTGGAGGCCTTGTGGAGATTTTTGTCGACTACATGGTGTTACCGTGCCAGATTAATACCCGGTACCTCATATCCAAGACTGTTTTCAAGTTTTAGAAGGTAAAACAATATTTTCGACTTTGGACCTTGAAAAAGCTTATTACCAGATTCCAGTTCGCAAAGAAGATTTGCCTAAAACTGCAGTAACAACTCCATTTGAGCTCTTTAAGTTTTTGTTTATGGCATTCGGACTGTCAAATGCCGTTGCAACATTCCAACGCTTTATCCATTAAGTTTTGGGTGAATTTAATTTTTGTGTTTCATATTTTGACGATGTGTTAGTTGCTTCAAAAAACGAAGAGGAACATTTAATGCATTTACGACAAGTTTCCTAACGTTTCTCTGAATATGGCATAACTCTAAATGCAAACAAATGTATTTTAGGTCAATCTACCGTTGAATTCCTTGGTCATTTATTAACTGAAAAGGAATCACTCCACTCCCAGACAAAGTAACTGCAATTGTGAACTTTTCACTACCTGCTACAGTGAAAGAGCTTCGTCGATTTTTTGCCATCACCAATTTTTATAGAAGATTTATACAAAAAGCTGCCCAGACACAGGCTATTTTAAATGAATATTTGTAAAATACAAAAGACTTGGCAGAAGCAGCCATACTTTACCATCCCATGTTAAATGTACCTTTGGCTATTGTGGTAGATATCTCGGATATAGCAATGGGTGCCGCTTTGCATCAACAAATTGAGAAAGAGTGGCAACCACTTGCTTTTTATTCAAAAAAACTTTCGCCATCTCAACGGAATTACAGCACCTATGACAGAGAACTGCTAGCTGCATACATGGCTGTTAAGTATTTCAGACATATGGTAGAGGGTCGTCCATTTACCATTTTTACCGACCACAAGCCACTTACATTTGCTTTTAGGCAGAAAGAGGACAAATGCTCATCAAGGCAATTGTGTCACTTGTATTACATTAGTCAGTTCACAACAGATATTCAGCATGTGAAAGGAATCGACAATGTAGTTACTGATGCACTTTCCAGGATTAACATCGCAACTATTGAAACACCGTCCCACATTGACTTCCAGGAAATGGCAAATAACCAAAAAGAGTGGCAAAGCGCGGAAGTTTTAGCTCATCCAGACAAATCATCTCTAGTGTTTTTAGCCTTTTCCAGGACTGTATTGTGATGTAGCTTCCAATCGGATCCGTCCATTTGTGCCGGAAGTGGATAGAAAAAGGTATTTTTCAGTCTGCATTCTATTTCACATCCTGGGATTAAGGCTACTGTCAGGCTGGTGGAATAACGATACGGATGGCCTGGAATAAAAGCTGATTCTAGAACATGGGCGCAACAATGCTTAGCCTGTCAACGTTCGAAAGTCACACGCCATACACAAAGCTAGCTTGGAGCATTCA
This sequence comes from Caerostris extrusa, assembly GCA_021605095.1. Taxonomy (NCBI): domain Eukaryota; kingdom Metazoa; phylum Arthropoda; class Arachnida; order Araneae; family Araneidae; genus Caerostris; species Caerostris extrusa. The sequence goes on from BPLR01016967.1 coordinate 27,944, forward strand.
TTCCCTCAAACGCTAGATTCGAAGATGTACATATAGATATTGTATGACCCTTGCCTCCTTCAGAAGGTTTTCGCTATTGTCTTACATGTGTCGACTGTTTTCTAAGTGGCCAGAGGCCTATCCACTGGTGGATATATCAGCAAGTTCCGTTGCATCGACTTTCTTCGGATGGTTCGGTCCTCCACTTCGAATTATAACAGATCAGGGCACCCAATTCGAAGCCTTGACTAAATTTTTGGGTACGGTCCGTCATCGAACAAGCCCCTACCACCCCGCCGGAAATGGTCAAGTATAGAGATTACACAGACAGCTGATGGCAGCAATCAGATCTCACAGTACAAGTCAGTGGAGTACAGTTCTTCCTACTATCCTCCTGGGATTCAGGGCTGCATGGAAAGATGACCTACAAGCAACAACAGCAGAAATGCTGTACGGAACTCCCATACGACTGCCTGGGGAATTTTTAAGTCCATCATCTAGTACAATTAACCCGCTACTTTCGTGGGCAATCTTAGAGAAACCATGCAGGAATTGTTGCCACTGACTCCTAGACAACAAGCGCATCGAGCAGTATTTGTATGCAAAGACCTGTCAACATGCAGTCACGTATTCCTAAGGTCTGACACCATTAAAAAAGGGTCTCCAGCCACCTTATGAAAGACCATTCCAAGTTCTAAGTCGAAGTGAAAACGTTTTCAAACTACTTATCCTTGGTCTCGTCAAAGTGTAGTTAATATTGACCGTCTCAAACCTGCCAACATTTCCAAAGAAGAGTAAAACTAACCTTCCAAAACCGAGCAAGTGCTTAAGGAATCATCACAAGAATACACAACAGCTACACCGTCAATTAACAGGATTATTCCAACAACAAAGGTAACACGTTCAGGCCGGCATGTTCATTTTAATAGAAGATATTTGTGATGAATGAAAACTCTCGCTAACGCTGGTGTAGGTCTACTGTAGCAATCCCACCACCAAAGCGGATGCATACAAAAGTGCTGTGTAATACGTCGCTACGCGGACGAATACAGAATGAGGGAAACCGCAAACTCTCCGCAGGAGTTGGAACGTGGCAGTCGCTCTATAAGCATCGCTCGAATCACTCGTTGCTGTTTTAAGTGCAACATGCTTGTATTATTTTAGTACTTCGCAATTTTATTAAAGTTAATGTTATTAAAGTAGTATGGATTAATTTATACCATTATCATGTATATTTAATTTCGACAATACTTCAATGATGTTTTAGCATCTAACTACAATATATACATGCAATAAATAAAAATTATATACGAATAATTTTTAATTTTTTTATTGTACTACTGTGCCCAAAAAGTAAAACCAATTTTTTTTTTCAAATACCGAGGTACTACTGTATACGAATCAATCAATCTATGGGCGTACAACTCTTTTCTGACTTTTTCTCCATTAAAAAAAAAAAAACATGCACTGCTGTGCCCAAAAAGTAAGACCAATAATTTTTTTCAAAAACTCTTTATTTATTCTTCCAAATTTATTTCATCGCCTTTAAAGTAATCCCCTTCGGACACAATGCACTCATGCCAACGTTTTTTTTCTAATCCTCAATGTGTGCTAAAAAAAGTCATTGGTAGGGATGGCCTTCAAAGAGCTAGACGATTCATGTTGAATCTCTCCAATCGACTCAAAACTGTGTCCCCGGAGTGGTCTTTTGAGTTTAGGGAATAGGCAGAAGTTGCACGGTGTGAATACGGTGGTTATGGAACGATATGGGTTTCATTTTTGGCGAAAAAGTCACGAAGAATCAATGCAGTGTGAACTGGCGCATTCAGTGTTTTCGGTACCAAACGAGATTTGACCCGTTTGAGGCCCAAAATGGAATTGAAAGATCCTTTTGAAATTCCAACATCATCAGCATCTACATTTAACGAATTTATTTATTTTATTATTAAAGATAAAGTTATTATAATTACACACAATGAGAAATTGAGTTTTATATTCAGTATTTTTTTCTTTTTTTAAGGTTGACCAAAAAGAAAAAAAGAAGAATGCCACTAAAAAAAAAAAAAAAAAAAGATCTATATTTTTTTAACGAACTCCTAATTTTATATTTTATTAAATGATTGTGTAATATAAAATTTAATAAATTTAAGTTTATTGTAAATTGTGTTAAGAATAATAATTAATCAAATAAAAAGCACATTTGGGTAAATGAAGTACAATAGCAAAAAATTCTTCAATTATTTAATATATATTTAAAGATATATTATTTTTTCCAATTTAATTGTATTTTAATGAAAAACATTTCTTAAAAAAGTATATATTTATACATTATAAAAATATCAACTGAAATAAAAACTCAATATAGGAGGGGGGGTAGAAAAACCCTGAAAAGAAGATTTAAGAAATGGAATGGGAAAACTGAAATATGACCAAAAGCGAAATAAACAGATTAAAATTTTTCAAAACCTTTACATATTAATGATGAAAATGTTAAAATTGATTCCTATAGTATGCCATTTCTTTAAATAAAGAACCATGTTATAACAAAACAAATAAATCTATTGAGAAACAATATAGCAAGTTTATTTTTACTTGCAATTTATTATAAAGGTGTATAAAACAAATTAATTTTACATGAAGTATGCAAAGGAAAATAGAAATTGTAATGATTCATTTACATATTACTACTTAACTTTTAATTTGTAGATAGCAGAAAGATTTTTAAAAAAGTTAAAAATTATAAACTTTTATACCATTACATAAAAGAGGAAAATTATAAGAAATGGAACAGAAAGTGGTAATTCAAAAAAATGGCAACCAAATATAAAAATAAACCAAATCTTTAAAAAAAGTAACTAATATTAAGGATGAAAATGAATAAAAACATAGTTCTTGTTATATATTGTTTTCTTAAATAAAGAATAATTTTCAAAATAAACAAGCAAATTTATTAAGCACTTATTTAATAGTACATTTAGTTTATCTATGCACTATATGTATTTCAATTTATTATAAAACTCAATTTATAATATAAAAAGTAAATCTATTCAGAAAAATAAATCTATAATAATATAATCAAGTTAAAACAGGAGGGCACAAAATTGATATCTTTTATATATAGTTTATTTTTAATATTATAAAATATTATACTATTGAAAATGCTAATTTCTTCATAATAACAGGTACAATTTACAAATTATTTCTTAAATAATCTCATGAAATACAAAATAGAATAAAAAATTAAAATACCAACAGAAGCAGGTTAATAAATGGAAAATATTTCTATGGTACTTTTAATTAGCATAAAAATAAGAGTTATCAAAATAAAAATAGTTAAATATTAAATTTTAATAATAGCAAATTATTTATAGAAGTAGCATTATTAGCTTTTTAATATACTTTTAAATAAAAAGTTTCTTCTTTTTTGTTTGTTTTAAATTAATATGAATTTATTATATATATTCTTAATAAATTAAAATTAAAATTAGTCATGTTCATTCATATAGTAGCACAATTGTTTCTAATCATCAACACAAATTAAGTTCACCAATTTTTAAGTAAAATTTTAAATTTACATTTATTATTATTATTATTAATTGTTGTACTATATGTATAATCTTCAATGAGCAAATGCTTTATAAGTAATTTAGAAAGAATGAATTTTTAGTACACTTTTCTTAATGATGTATTTTAAAGTAGTTAGATTTTGTACAATTGTCCTGTAAAAGCTCTCTACCAATGAAGCCACTAAAGATCTTTATATAATAATCTAGTTTCATAAAAACAGAAAAGCAATTTTATTTTAATAGTATATTTTAATTAAAAAAATTGCATTTTAAAAACAATTACTACATTTATAAATTTCAACTATTCAACTAGATAAATAATTTAATCTTATCAATTATATTTGCAATTATATTTTAATATAATTTTTGCGTTAAACATAAGTTTTGAAATAAAAATATAAAAGCAGAACTAGTTGCATTACATTTAATAATTAAAACAAACATATGACATCACTAAATATATATTATGTTATCTGAAACTAATATCATACAGCATCTTAACAAGTACAAAATACAGGTACAGGTTATTAATTTTAAATAGCTTTTTGAATGGCAAAAATTGGGTGAAAAATAATTAAAATATCAACAAAAACAGATTGTTAAATTGAATATATCTGCATACTATTTTTTGCAGCATAAACTTGGTAAAAATTTCAAAATTAAAATTAAGTAATTACTAAAATTGTAATTTAATTTTTATTTTATTAATTAAATTAAGTATTAACTAAAATTTTTATTTGAATTATTACATACATCTAAAGGTAAAGCTATAGATCTTCAGGGAATAACTTAACTGGGATTAAATCTAACAAAATTTTAATTCCACACTATCTGGATTAGAAATGAATAGATGCTTTAGATAAAGAGAAAAGCAGATGTTTAAATTGAGACAAAAACTACATTAATGCTAGTCATAATAAAGCGGTTGTAAATAGAAATGTTTTTTTTTTTTTTATTGTTTTCATTTTTGAAATTCTTTTTTATGCTTTATTAAAAATTTCATTCTTATTCTTAAAATAATAAATAATATATTTGTTATTAAATGAATATTTAAAATTTAAAAAGAAATTTTTAAAAAGTAGTACATACAATTTATATAATTTTAAGAACAGAATTATAAAACAAATAGATTTAAATATTTATTACAATTATATAAGTAGAAATATTTTTAAAAATAATATAATTCTTAATATTCTATGATTTCTTAATATTCTGAAGATTTATTGAAAAATATGGAGCTTTCTGATTGTCATACAAAGTTGAATAGCAAATAGCAAGTGGAGTACAAGCAAATATGAGACAGATTTTGTAATTTTTTTATTAGAAACATATAATTAAAAAAGATAAATTTCCCTGACAAATGATTAAAATCTACATTTGTTAGATTTGTTAGATCACAATTTTTTAATAGTGAGGAAAACATGACATAATTTTTTGTTTTATTATGATTAATTCATTTTCTATTGAAATGAATTCAAATAATAATAATAATAATGCACAAAAACCACCACGCCCACATTTGTGGCCGCAGAGCATTAACAATAATTCTTAAATGAAATGATTTCATACATTCCAGGCAAAAATTATTCATCACTATTCTGGGCATTAATTATTCAAACTAAATATATTTAATATGCCTAGTATTTTCAAATAATCTAACAACACAGACAGTCAAAATACTACTTTGTGCCATTTTCATATTCCTAACAGTACACAATATCAATGTAGCAATCAGTGCAGCCAAACCATAAGATTTATATTTTTCTTGTTAAGAGATTCTGTAGAAAATAATTTATTATCAAATTTTTGTAATACTTATTAATGATAGTAACTATAATTATAAAAAATTAAATGTCCATACATGTGGTCAAGAGCATCAAGAGGTTAAATGTCATTACAATAAAAATTTATTTCTGAGAAACGATCATGTTTAAAATTACCTTAATGATTTTAAATTTATTCCATGATTATTGCTCATGCTTCCAAAGAAATAAAAAAAGACTGTCCAAATTAGTTTTGGTGAAAAAAATTTTTTTTTAACAAGTAAGATCAACTGAAAAATATAGCAATATCTTAAAAATCAATTAAAAAAAAGTAAATAAAAATGGTTTAATTTTCCATAATACAAAAAGTTTTAAAATCCAAATCATTCAAGAATTTATTAATGTAAGTTAACATTTTAAATAACATTTTCTAATGTATTTAGCACAGAATTTATGACGCCTTTCGAAAAATACATCATGCATATTCTTACAATACATAATTTGTTAATTTTTCATTTTTTGATTTGCAATTTTTAAAACTAATACTTGATTTTTAATATTTTAAGAACCAAAATTTTTGTTTTTATTTTTAAAAAAATTATAGTACAACAATATTTTTATCAGAATGAAATACAATATATTTTTATTAAATAAAAATTTTATTAAATCGAAAAGTTTAAATATAAATACATGGATACATAAATTGATTATTACATTTATCAACAGCATATTTCAAAAACTGTTAAGAAAATGTACATGAAATTGCTGTTATAAAATTAAACTATGTTGGAAAATGTGAGCAAAAAGCAATTGTTAATCATTAAATGCATTAAAGTATATTATATAAAATTTCTTAATCCAGAATTGTAAAATACATTTTTGTCATTATTAAAATAAATTAAATAATATATAAAATATATATCTTAAATATTAAGATTAAAAAATAATTTTTGACTTCCTTAGATCTAGAATTTTATCCTTACTGTAAGAAAGTATATTGGATAATATTACATCTGTGTGCTCAGCGAAACCAGGAGGAGGCAATCTTGCTTCATTAATACTATTACTGTATTTTACGGCTGGTCCTGAAAACAAAATCTATATGTATTGCACTTCAAATAATTTTACAAATAAAAATAACTTAAAATTTGTCAGGAGAAATTAGATTTAAAAAAATTAATTTCCTTAAAGAAATTTACAATTATTAACAAATAAAGTCTTTTAAACATTGATGGGTCTCATATACCGATTATGTATCCGATGAATAACCCATCCAAGGGTGTTGGAGTGGAAGACTTTTAGGGATAACTCTTCTGCATTTGTGTTGCATTAAGAGAGAAAGAGCCAAGAAAAATGCCCACCAGGCTGTCTGATTATTGACATCAAATGCTTTGTACACACATTGTCATAATCAACATCAAGTTTTTCTCATTTCTGAAAGCAATGACTACAACAATGCCACCAGTGGATTAGAATGGTACCCTTCTTGCATTGCCAGTGGATTCAGAAGTCGCTCTTTCCTACACATTAACTGCTCGAGTTGCCAGTCAAGCAAATAAATAAAATATAATAGGATGTAAAAGTTTTTGCAAATAAACATAAGAAAGTTAAAAGTATAAAAGATAGCAATATTATTGAAATACAGTCAATTAACAATTTGTAACAAGATAAGAAAAAGAATAAACCAAATGTAACAAAAAATGAGTTCGAAAGTGTGCTTTCGAAACAATAAAATAATTTTTATAGATTGTCATCTGTACTTTATTAATTTATATTTTCACATTAAACAAAAATATTCTATAGTCACATAATAAGGATCTTTTGATTTGAATAAATAGCTTGATAAAATATAAAAAATATAAACTAAAAATACTATAAAATATAAACTAAATACACTAAAAATATTTAGAGAGATATTTATCATTTAATTTATATTATGGTATAAATTTTATTAGATACAGATACATATTTCTTTTGGCATTTATTAATTTCTTTAAAAACTAATTTGTTGGATTATAAAAATAAGAACGTAGAAATAACTTATAAATTTCACTAAAAAATACATATAATAAACTGATTATTTCAGATATTAAAATTTTATTAAAATAATACATAAATAAATTATATTTATGATTCATTAAATTGAAAATTCTTATTACTCTTTAATTTGCAACATATAAATAGGAAAAAAAATCTCACCAGTTAGTCTTAGATTTCCAGCTGTAGAATGAATGATATCAATTACCATTTTATTATGAATAACCTAAAATAAATATGACATTTTTAATAACTGATATTTATTAAGAAATTTATTTTATTTACATATTTTTAACCACTAATTTTACATTTTTATATTTCATTCAGGTATTCTTACTTTAAGAATGATATTAAAATAATCATTTACTCAGAAATAAAGAATGCGACAATTTTTTTTAAAAAATTACCTGAGGGTCTGAGAAAACTTGTTTCATATCATTTACTGGACCACATGGAATACCACTTCCTTCAAGCATCGTCATCCACATGCGTGTAGACTTTTTCAAAAGCTGCAATGTGTTATATATTTTTAATTCATACACAACATATGTGGGCAACCCTTGGACTATTATTATAATAATAAAAAAATCTTTTCAATAGCCAAATAATTTTTACTTGGAAATTAAAGTTTTAATTTGTTTAAATAATATTTATGATTATTATTCTATATAAATTATTTAAAAAAGACAAAACAATATTAATCAATTAGAACAATCATGCACATATTACTTTTAACTTAAATATAACAAAAGCACAAAATTTTACTATGCGAGATGAGATTACAATAAAACAAGTCATTTATTACATACATATTATTCTTCATATCACTTGGATTTAAGCACAAGTAGCATTCAAAATTTGCGAATTATTATTTTTTTAAACATCGACTCTGTACCACTTATCAATCTTACCAATAACCCACCAACCGGTGATAAAGGGAGGACAGTGCAATTTAAATGGATTGTGAAATAAAATGTACTGTAAAATTATATAATATATTGTAATATATTTAATTTTTATTTAAACTTAAATTCGTGCAAATTCAAGATTTAATGACAATTTTTAACAGTTTTTTTATGTAAATGAATTATATACAAACAGTAATTCTTTAGAATAGAGAAATTTTACTTTTAAATTACAGTAAGAATAAAAATACTATATATTATAACATAAGTCAATAGTTTCAATTAGATGAAAAACGAATAGGCCATTTCATGTGCCTAACAAATGTGCGTGTCAGTACTTAGGAAACAATCACATTAAAATTAGTAGATAAATCAAATTATACCATTTCATAAAACCCCTTAAATATTCAAATTTATATTAAGATAGAAAATAGCTAAGTGATGCATCATTAAATAATTTTTGAGATAAATCTCTTTTTGAAACTAAATTTATCAAGAAATTTAAATATGTTATGTATCGTAACACCTACATGCCAGCGAGTTCAGAAATCAGTATTTTCCGATTTTGTACTCTGTCTTTATTAGTTAGAATCTGGGATCTGTTGAATAGTGCTGAATATTTAAAATCTGAAAATAAAATTTTGTATACAAAGCTTAATAATCCATACAATAAATAAAAATTAATTAAAAATACTTAAAATAAAATCATAAAAGAATAAAAAAAAAAAATTTTTTAATTTGATTATATAAGCTGGAGAGATTAATATATTATAACATAAGCCATTAATGAAGAAACACATTTTTATATAGAAATAATTATTAAGTGATTAAATTTTCATTATCATTTATCATAAACATTATTTATAGGATGGGAAAAATATTCTTGAAAAACAAATTATAGAAAATATAATAAATAAAAAATAAAGCATTTTTTTTTTTTTTTTCATTATTAGCCTATATGCTTAACAGTCCTCTCTCTATATTTCTATAACATTTAGGTTAAATGTTCTACAGAACTTTGCAAAAATGACTTTTGGTTACAAATTTGGGTAACGCAATTCTAGATCTTATAAATTAATGTTATGTACCATTGTCACATACTGTACTTGATAGCTAGTTTAACTTAATGTTCTTTGTTTTAATGGCATGAAAATTTTAAGATATAAATTTCAACAAGAATGTTTTAAATCATCATTTTAAGTTTTACTGTACAGATACTGTAAGGTGGTTACCATGATATGGAATTATGTGGCAATCTATTACGTGGAATGCCAATCAATCAGATCTACATATATGCCCGCTTTGAAATTTAATACAGGAATATTAAATTTAAGAACGTTTCAGCTATTTATTTGCATTTTAAAACTTTTTGGAGGTTTAACTTTTTCCCACATTCTTTGCTATTAGCCAACACCGCCATAAGAACATTTTCTGGATAACTAAAACATGCATTTCTTTGCAATATTCGATCTATTATTCCTCTTAACTTTTCCGACAGAAATTGAAAATTTTTTTATGTTATAAAAGTGTTTTCTCCCATTCTGACAAGATGACTAATTGTTAATATTAAACCATATACACACACATTCCCCAATAATATATTATGTTAAAATTTCCTGATCTCTTTGCATTAAAATATAATCTCAAAATTCTATTTGCTGTCACTAGTCAGCTGGAATGACTGTTTTCCAGATCCTTTCTTGACAAACTAAATGAAATATTTCAGCTTGCAATTCCAGTACACATTCATCGAGACATTGTTGATCTCTGCTATGTACAATCTACAACAACATGAGGCTAAATTATTTCTTTTTCAAAATTTATCACAGTCATCTTTTCATAAGATTCTAACTTTTTTTCTACTCTCCATAGCACCCTTTTTCAGCAGTTTTTTTTTCATACGAATGTTGCAACGGATGATATAATGGTAATTAATTTATAAATAATAAACAAATCATTATTAAGGATATTCCATAGAAAGTTGAAGTCATCATAAAATATTTTTAGAACATACATTTGTAACCGCTCTATTAACTTAACTTTATCTGAAACTTAGAAAGATCAGCATTTATCTTTGAAAACATTAACATACTTGCTTTAATATTAAACTCTCAGATATAAGAGTGAGATGAGCCAAAATATATAGATTCTGTCTCTGAAAATCAAACAAATTCTGTTATGTTCTTTCTAGCTTCCCCCCCCTTTCCTCAATTTGAATTAAAATTCATTTTTTCCACCATCAATCATAACTCATATTCTGGTGAAGAGTTTTTACCTCATTTTTCTTTTTCAAATTATTGTGGGTTTTTTTATTCTTTTCCTTCTTCTTAAAAGAATCACTTTTCATAATTATTCCCACATCTTTTAAAGCTCCAAATCTAAAGCTATTATGTTCCAACCTTGCACTATGTTTGAAAGTTTAACTATCATTTGTGAAGTTGGAAAATCTTGACTTATAATTGCGTTTTTAATTTCACATTGTTTACATTCAATATCTTCACTTTTTTTTTGTGTCCTACAACTGAACATTTTTACTTTTGTTTCTTCTTTAAATTACAATCTTTTATCAAGTATTTTGTTTATTTTAGTGTGAATATTTTCAACTATCATTCTTTGAAATGCCCTGTTATTTGTTTAAAAAAATTGTTTCAGCTACAAGTACATAAAATTTTCATGCACAGATTGAAAAGTCATTGTATTTACATATGTATCCAACAATTTTTGATTCTTTGAATAATACAACATTTTTTGTGGAATAAGTTTATATTCTCTTTTTAAATGCCTTTAATATTACAATATTTTTAATGGCGTTATCTGTCTTATATAATATTCAACAATAATAATTGAACTATTTCCTAATAAACATTCAAGATATTTTATTGATGATGAAAACATCAGTCAAACTAGGACTTTATTTGTTTTCCCTTAAAAATTCTTTTCATATAAATAAATAATATCTTATAACACCTGCATAATATCTTTAAAGATTCCATGCCAATCAAACATAGGGCATAATCTGATTGCATTGAAACATTTCTGTTGGCCTTACATAAAACAAATGACAACTAAATACAATGTAAAAAAACAACATCAAAATATGTGAACCCAAACTAAATGAAAAATGCACTAAGATATACACTCAAGAGCCAAAACATTATGGCCACCTGCCAATAACGAGTTGGCCCCCTTTTGGCGCGCAACACAGCTTCAACCTGCCTTGGCACGGATTAATACCACCACTTAATACCAGTTAAATACCACTTCCACCTGATCATGTGCCTACCACATCATCCAGGCGAGTTCATTGCAAAATGTAGGGGTGGTCATAATGTTTTGGCTCTTGAGTGTATATATATGCATATATATATGTACAATGAAAAGACAACCAACGTAAATGGCAAATATAATCATAATAACACTATTGTATATAAACACTTACAGATGTGATATTTATTCTCCTGTTAAAGTATCATATCAGCAAGTATCTATTAATAATAAAAGAGAAGGAGAGTTTATGCAGGAGCATAAATGCATAGAATTATTTGATGTATGTAATATATACATAGATATTATAAATGGGCCTTGTATTAGGTCCATTTCATATATTGTTATATCTCAGAAAACAAGCGAAGAACAGCATGAAAAATTCATGAATACTAAATAAAATGACTTCTACGGAAAATTTACAATCAAAAATTATATAAGTAGGAAGTTAAGATTTCACACAAAAAATTGCAATTATAGATAGCAATTTTTTTGCATATATGCTAATAAATTGAACTAAACTTTTTTTCTAACTTCATCCTACTAATTGTCCTTAATGTGTACATGAAGAAAGATATAAGAGAGTTGACATAATAGTAATTTTATGTTATAACCATGCATTCAAATTTAAAATGCATCATTTTTAAATATACATAAATATTTTTAATAATTGATAATTAACAATAAATACAATTTACTTCACAAAGAATTTTAAATTGTCTGTTACTTGCTGCTCCAAGAGCAATGTAGCCATCTTTGGTTTTGAATGCTTGATATGGAACGATGCTTTCAATAGCAGTTCCCAAACGCTTAGCTTCTTTTCTTCCATTCAAAAAATTTAAACTAATATTTATCAGCAAGGATACCTAAAAAAATTATGTTACATTAAATCATCAGTGGAATTTTAAACAATTTAATCAATGATAAAATACACTGGAGACAAACAACAATAAAGAAAGTAACATAATATATTTCTGGTTGAATTTTAAAAAGTTTATTATTTGAAACTAATTTTTAAGTAATTCACTTAATACATCATTATTTAAGTAATAAAGCTATTGCATAATAAAGCAGGTACACAAACTCTTCATTTTTCAAAAATTATATAATCATTTTATTTTTCAATTTGACAGTTTTTTAACATCCATGGTTTGTAATCCTATTTAATATTTTGATGCAAATTAACCTATTAATAACTTAATTATTGACAATTTTTTAAATTTAGATTTAATAAATGTATTTATTTAATGTTGATTAATATTCATATTTCTAATTTATAGGCTTTTTTTATAATTTGTTATTTTTGTTTTCATTTTAATATGCTTTTATATAACATTTAAAAAAAAAGTACCATAAAATGATTTTTGTACTTTTTACAAACTTTTTCTACTTTTATTTTTGATTATTAAGTTGTACTATGGAATAACCAATTCTATTACATTAAATATTGTAAGTAAAATGAATTCACAACATAATTTCATTTCCCAAGATATGCAATACTACTAATTTTGTAAATACTATGTATAAATAAAATAACAACCATTTCATATATTCACTTAAAGTTCATCATATGGTGCATTGTATTTCTTTTAATTTTAAATAGAGTTCATTTCAGAATGTTATTATATATTAAAATACATATTTTGTACACCATGGAATATAAAAACTTTCAAAATCTATTATAAGAAATTTGCAGAAAAAAAAAAATTACTCCATAACGGCGGAATTCATTTATTTTTTCTTTCTGCATATCAGTGGCTTTCATGTTCAACAAAAAGAAAGCCAAAAATAGCACACAGCCATGAGACATTGTTTTATGGATGAAGAATTGTCAGAGATAAAGACCCCACTTCTATATTGTATGAGAAAATCCCAGAAACTCCCATCAAGGTGCCAGATTATTGATGCAAAATGTTTACATACACTACAATATTTTCCATTGAGTTTTCTTACCTCTCAAAACTATTAGTGCAATGAACACCATCAAAAGGTACAACCTTAGCTTTCCTGCATGCTAGCTACACTCTTCCTGAATTACGAGTTGGGCAATTTAAAATTTAGCATGCCAATTTATTTATCTATTTGTAATTATATATTACAAACAATAAATAAAACTTTCCCATTTTTTTAGAGTTTCTTCTGCAGAAATAATCCATCCAATATCAGACCAACACTACTTGCATTTCTTTTGTTTAAAACTGAAAATAACTGTGACTATGCCAGAGATGGATCTGAAAGATTCATGGGCTGAAAAGATTTCTTGGCCTGAAGAAGGAAGGGAGGAGGAAGTGTCACAAGTTCTATAATAATTTAAAACCACCATTTGACATTTCTTCCTATTCTAATGAAAACATTTCTCCTTTTGTAAAATTATTAGTTTTTCGTATAATATCACTCAAAGATATTACTGGTCTTTCTAGGAGATCTTTTAAAACAAAGTAATTGGAATAAACAAAACATAGAAAAATTCATCGCCAAGGGATAATCACTCTTAAAAATTTCATTATTAAGAAATCTACAACATTCTATCTTATAACACAAAGATTAGTAAATTAGTCTGTTCAAAAAAAAAAAATTAAATAGGGTTCATAATTTTTTGGGCATTTTTTCAACAAAATAACTAACACTTGATAAAACAGGCATTAAATATTACTTCATTCAGCAGCAGTACATAATGGATATTTCATAAAGGTAACCCGTCCAACTCGAAGGTATGCGGTAACTTAATGACCAGAACGACAGCACCCCCCGGGCTATGAGGGATACCGCCTTATTCGGCTCCATGGAGAGGGTGATATGTAATAAGTACCACACTCCCACCACTTTTGGCAGCCCTTTACTGGGCGTTGATATACACCTGGGGAAGAAACGACATGCTATAGAGCGTGCCGCACACATCCCCGCAAGAGAGCAAGGATCTCTTGGCCGTCTTAAGTGACGTTACCAGGGAGCACCACGCGGAGGTGGATTCTCATCGTCCCCCAGTACATAATGGATATAAGGATTTTTACCTAATTATATCCTATGCATGTTTAATTAAGACATACATTTACATCAAAAACTTACTTGTGTGGAAAGAAGGTTACAATCTATTTTCTGTCCGTTGCCAGTTTTTATTCTTTGTAGCAAAGCAGCCATAATGGCCCCATGAGCATATAAACCAGTTGATAAATCAGTTATAGCAACACCGACCTTACAAGGTTCCCCATTTTCAGGTCCAGTAATATTCAATAATCCACCTATGGATGCTGCAATGACATCAAAGCCAGGACGAGTAGAATAAGGTCCTGTAGATCCAAATCCTACTCTACAAACAAAAAGAAATTGTATTTTTGTATAACTTTTTTTTTTAAATATTTAAAAATATAAGTTTTAGATTATCTAAAATATTTTAATAAATTGCTTCAAAATTTATTATTATTATAAATTAATTGAAATTAAATGATTACAATAGAGTAATATAATAAAAAATACCAATTGCTTAATTTGTACAATAATAAATGTTTTATGAAACAATGTAATTATTATATTGTTTTATTTAATTGATTATATATATATATATATACATATATATATATATTGATTTTATTTAATGCTCATACAATAGATTTCTTATATAATATTAATTTTTAAGTTCAACTTGTTTTCAATTTTAAAAAACTCTTTTATCAAATTTACAATTTAGTAATCATATATTTTATGAAAATATAATAATATTCGATAAAAAATTAATAAAACTAAATTAACAGCAGTTTGATGTAGTTAATACAGTTGATTAAAAACATCTGTAATTAATACATTTTTAAAACATGGTACTTTTAATACTCTAGACAATGGACAATAAATAATGATAAAGTATAATTTAGAAATAAAAATAGCTAATTTAAATTTGACAAAATAAGAAATCAAAACAATATAATTTAAAAATATTCTTATTTTATACAAATAATGTTTGATTTTCTCAACACAATTTATTTTTTTGAAATATGTATATTATATAGATAGACAGATACATAAAAATTATTTACAATACATTTTTAATGCAGTCAATTTTGAAAACCAGTATATTTATTTATAATAGTGATCTAAAATATTTAATTTTCAAACAATTAATAAATATTTACATTTATGCATTTTTAAATTATTTATTTATAATTATTCATATATCATATTAAATTTTCCTAATGCTAACACAAGTAAGAAATTAAATTAAAAAAAAAGAAAATCTAATATAAAATTTCAATTTTTACTATAAAAATTTTCTATTTTATTTCTTTTTTTGGAATTCTTCTTAAATGATACTAAATAAAACAAAGAAAAGTACAAAAATTAACACAAATCGATTTAAAAATATATCAAGTTCACTATTAAATAGTAATGTAGTAAATTAAATTAATTACATAGAAAAAAAGCATAGGTTATAAAATAATTACTACATCATAAATACAAATACTTATTATAGGGAATATTTTACAATAATGTTTCGTTTCGTTAATTTCCCAAATTGAGAAAAAAAAATTCATAATTAGTTTTTAAAACTGACCAGTTACGGAA
Organism: Caerostris extrusa; assembly: GCA_021605095.1. Classification (NCBI taxonomy): domain Eukaryota; kingdom Metazoa; phylum Arthropoda; class Arachnida; order Araneae; family Araneidae; genus Caerostris; species Caerostris extrusa. The sequence goes on from BPLR01016967.1 coordinate 44,012, forward strand.
CAATATATTAAATGTGGAGCAACTTTGTTTAAATTTTCATAATCCAATCCAAAAAGAAGATAATTTCCCAGGAACAAAATTTTCCACTAAAACATCACTCTTGATAGCAATCTAAAAAGATAAATAAAAAAAAGTATGCACTTACAGAAAATAAAAGATGTGAACTAAAAATTATTAAAGTAATAATAGTAGCATGACAAATAATAATAAATAAATAAAGCAGTAATAATAATGAAAGCACTTTCCACAAATAATATTAACAATTTCACATTTATGACTTAATTTCTTCAAAAGAATCATTTAAAAAAATTATTTAATAAAAAGAAGACTAATTTTGAAAATGTATAATTTTGATTAAAATTATTAAATTTTTAAAATATGCATATTATTGCATGATAAAGCTTGAAATCAAACACTCTCTCAATTAGCAAAATCAAAATACTGTGAAATACTAGCCAATGATAAAACATGTAATAATAAAACTAAATAGACATAATGCTTATATGAGTACACACACAAATTTTATTTTTAACAACACAGATTAAGATGATTATATATGGTGAGTAAATTTATTACATAATAACCTTTGAAAGTAATAATATAATTTTGGTATCATTGTATATTTCACTTCTAAATGTTTTTTAAGGTAATAGATTTGAACAGAATTGGTATCAAAAACAATTGTTTAAATCACATTTGTTAAAGGTAATGTTTGGTGCAACCTCAAGCATAATAAGGCTATTTGGCAGTTTTTCTTCGCAGAAAAAACATCATTACTAATCTTTATTTAGACGATATTTGGGGATATGCAGGGATATAGTTTATTTGTTGGAGCTGTTCATTGCATTTCATTTAAAAGAATTATAACCATGATACAGTTATGGAGTTCTGAAATTTTTCTTATATCCTACGATTTACTAAAATATTTATATGAATTAGTATGAATTTAAAATAAACTATGTTTTTTAATTAAATGTAATGCTCAAAATTGATTCAAAAGTAATTTCATGAAAAAAACATGGTATTAATAACAATTTAAATAATCTTTTTATTACTTGCAACCAAAAATACGTAAATCTTTTACAAAAATAATAATTAATTTCTTAAGGATAATTTCTTAAAATATAAGAAAAACATAATGAATTCTGGTCATTATTCAGTTAAGGGGATGCCATTTTGCATCAAGCAAATATTAACACTAAATTTCATGCTTAATGATATTCATATATTTTGCATATTTTTCTATAAACAGATATAATATTTTTAGCATAATAGTAATACAAAAAATAAAAAAGAAGTTAAAAATAATGAAAATATATAATGATATAAAATATAACAGTACAGGAAATGACAAACAATGAAAAATAATGGAATTATAATCTATTTTTAGCAGATTCCGCCAAATATTCTCTGACATATAAAAATGCATTCCAAATAGCATTTTCTACAAGTAAATAAACAAAACAAGTAAAACAATTTTTTTTTTTTTTTTTTTTTGAAACACGGATTTTAAAAGATGAGTGAGAAAGTTAACACATTCGAGAATGTTTCTTGTATAAAACCATTTCAATCGACAGTTATCAAAACATTAATATCCATCTGTATTTCATATACTTTTATAAATGACATCCCTTGTTACCAAAAATAAATAAAAGGAATTTTACAATCTATTTCTGCTGCATAGTCCCTTTCTCTACCCTCGGCAAAGTGTTTCATTGTAGCACTATTTCTGTGCTGTGTCAAGAGAAGAATAGAATTTCATTTTGGGGTAGCTTAGAACAAAATCTTTTACTACTGATGCCTTTTTCTTAAAAAAAAAAAAAAAAAAAAAAAATTGCAGATTTTTGCCATTTGATAATTAATATTTTAATATTTTTAAAAAAGAATTAAAAAAGGAAAAATTTTGATGACTGAAGCAACTGTTATGAGTTGTGCACTAGATCTGTGATCAATTACACTGATACAAAACTTTTATTAAAATTAAACAAATAAATCAATTATATTTGACAATTATGCAAATTTTTGCAATTGATGTCCTGTTAACCAAGTACAGAACTTGGTAACTTAAAAAAAAAAAAGCATGATAAAGCAGATACTCAAAACACATACAAATATTTTTTTTTTTTCTCTCTAGATTTCAAAATAAAAAAAAAAAAAAAAAAGAATGCAAAATACGAAAACCAGCTCATAATAATATCATTCTTAAATTAACGTGATAAAGCAGATACTCAAAACACATACAAATATTTTCTTTTCCCTCTAGATTTCAAAAAAAAAAAAAAAGGTAAAAGAATGCAAAATACGAAAACCAGCTCATAATAATATTATTCTTAAATTACTCGTTAAATGTAGGAGTTCACATATACATAACATACAATTAACACTTGAAGTAAGGTACCACACATAAGACTGATAAAAGTATTTGATATTGGAATAAAAAGTAATGATCATCAATACATTATATCCAAATTACACCGACTATCTACAAAAATATTCATAAAGAATTTCATAGATCCCATTTTCTTTTATGTATCTAGTTTGTTAATGACCTATTTCACTGAAAAAATGTATTTGAGTTGTATTTGCCAACTTTTAAATAAAAATAAGAAACTATAAGCTATTGTTTTATTTAATTTCTTTATAATAGCTTCTTTATTAATGACAATGTTAGATTTGTGACTTATATACTTTCAAAATGGATAAATATTAATATTTCATACTTTACTGATATATTATTCAGGACTACTTATAAAATAGAACAACAGATAAATAGTTAATACAACAAATGTATTTAGTTAAATGCACATCAGTAAACATAAAATATAAAATATTTTAAAATTGTAATAGTTTGCTGTAATTAAATTTTTTTGAAAAATTGAATAAAAAAAAAAAATGTCAGACAAACAATCTTTCGCATTTTCATTGAAACAAGAAGATGTGTTTAATGTTTCATAATTAAAGGATGGAGAAAATCAATAAAAAAATTAAAAGCATTAAATGATAAGATATCAAACAAGAAAACTAATTGTTTGTAATAAAAAATAAAATTTAAATCACCAATTCAGATGATAGATTGAATTTAATGTTAATTTTAATAAAAACAAATTTTGAAATTTTTTTTATTCGTATTTAGCGATGCAACACTGTTTTTTAAAAAATTATTTTCTGTAAAAAGCCTTTTAAAGAAGATTGAATTAAAAACTCTTGATTATTTCTTTCACATAATTTTTTTAATCTAGAAATGCTTTTTTATTTCAAAAAACAAAACAATCAATACAGTTTTTTAACTGTATTTCCTATATTATATAAACACAAATAAAACATACATGAAAATGATTATATGTATACATACACTTTTTAGAAATAAAGATTTGAATTTATTCATAAATATTTTTTTTTTTTTTTAAGTAGTATATTACCTTTTTAATCAAATCTCTTCCTTGAGATGTCTTTATGTCAATCGCAATACTCTATAAATTAAATTTTATTTATAATTAAAGAGAAATGTGATTTAAAAAAATCATAAATAAGCATGCTTAAATTATCAAACATATATTAGAATATAGAAAATTATTTACATTTTGCAATTTTTGCTAATACAAAATTCAGACATAAATATAGAATTTTGACTATGATAAATTTTAATATATACTCAGATTTTATTATCATAATAAAAAAATGGTTTCAATTGCATTTATTAACAAAAATAGTTAAAAAAGTAAAGATAAACTTTTGAATTTTACAGAAAAGAAGAATAACTCTATATTGCACTTATAATAATAAAACATGCATATTTATAAACAAATTTATATAAATGGTAGTGAAGATGCATAAGAAAATACAAATAACTAACATTGGTGCAACTAAAGAAATCATGAAGATAACTCTTAAAACAAAAAATTTATTCAGAATTTACACATCCAAAAAATTTTCAATGAACACCAAAATGTATTAACAATTACATTTATAGATATACACAAAATCAACAAAAAAAAATTATACCTTTTTATTTCTATTAACTGATAAAAAATAAGCACTTTCTCCATTAATGAAAGGCGGCCCCCAATTTCTAGTTTCATCACCACCATCTAAGGAAAAAATTACAGAGAGGCTCATTAATACTTTTTGACACAATTCTATTATACATGAATAATGTATAATAAAATTACGTGTTAATCTATAATTGTAGTTATTACATTAATATATTATGCATACATTTTAGTAAATTGTTTAAATATCCTGTTTAGAATTAGAGTTATTTTTTTTTACCCATAATAAAATATGGGTGCCTTCTGAAAATAAAAAATGAAACATTTAAAATTTAATTCTTATAACAACACAGTTTTTATGACATATATTACAATTAAAATTTACATAAAAACTTTTATTTCTTATATGCATTTTAAACATATCCATTGTACTTGTTTCGCAAAATGTACAGTATAGCAAAAAGTTATTATTTTAAAAGATGGGGGGGGATGGATAAAAATGTTTAAAGGAAATTGATAGCATTATTATTTTTACTTTGCATATTTTAAATAAATTTACAATTAGATAAGAAAAAAATAAAGAATTCACCTGGATTTTCTATTTTAATAATCTCAGCCCCCAAATCACCCAATATCATCGTACAAAATGGACCAGCTAATATTCTAAAATAAAATTGAAAAAAAAAAAAAAAAAACAAATTGTAAATATACAAAAGGTTCCTTTTTTTATTATGAATAATATAATAATGAGTAAGAAACATAAATATATATATATATACAAAAAAATTGAAGAAAAACAAATTACCTAGTCAAGTCTAGAATACGAATTCCAGTCAATGGTCCTTCTGTACACTGTTGTTTTTCACAAGAGGACTCTGTAATCGTTTTATTAATATAAAATCAATGAATAAATATGTAAAACTCAAAGAACAAAAAAAAAAAAATGTTTAATAAAATATTCATAATACAGAAGTTAAAAACTAAACTCAAAATAGTTTGAATAATCAAAATAAATAACATTAGACAAAAAAAATTTATTATCTATGCTAATACATAACATGTACTTAATTATACGACATTTTATTCTGATAAGACCTCAATTGAAAAATATTAAAACCAATGTTATCAAGATTTGAATAAAAACTATAACTTTTATTATTAATGAAATAAACTATTTTTCTGTATTAAAAGGAAGATTAAAATGCTACAATAATGGCAATTGCAGAAATTTGGTTAGTTAAATTTAGTTATCAATAATTAAATTACTTAATACTTTACTTATTGCAGTGATCTCTTCTAATTAAAAAATTCAATGTAGAAACATTTAAACCTTTGCTAAAAAATTTCACCACAGCTGTTACAAAGATAAAAACATATTTGTCTATGTCTCTATCATACAAAAGTAATACAGCAAATTATTAAAATATTTTAACAAACACCATAATTTGAAATACCTGAAGAGATTTCAAATAATAACAAAAAGGAATCTTTAACTTAAGGAACTTAAATTCAACTTGAAGTCCTTTTTAAAACTATTACAGTATTCTTAAATAAAGAAGCTAAATTATACAATAGTCTGTTCTTATCCTTAGTAAGCCATTTTGGTTTAACAACCATTTTTTGTTTGCTTTAAAGAAAGAAGATGATTATTAATACACAACTAACCATAATGTACAATAATTTTCTGCTTATATTAGAGGAATAATATGAGTTTCTTAGAGCAGATAAAAGGATGCAGCGAATAATCTGATGACATTTTCCTCAGACATTCTGGTAAAATTGAATAATAAAAATCACTGTATAAATATGTTTTCTACTTAAAATATACTTACTTACAGTGTATATATATATATATGTATATGTGTGTGTATGTATTTATACACACACAAATATAATACTTACAGTGAAACCAATCAAGATCTTCATCTCTAGCAAATACAAATTTCTGAAATTTTAAAAAAATAATTGCATTTGGAATCAAATAGTTTAAAATTTGAAGTAATACACAATATTATTTTTCTGGTATTTTATTGTACAGCAATAAGTTTCTAAGAGCATCTGAAACATGATCATTTGGGTAGAAGTTGGGTAAAAGTGCTTGTTAATCCCAGCAAAATATTCTCCTTATCTTTGTAAGGAGAATATTTTGCTGGGATTAATGACCACAAGTCACTAATATAGCTCTGTGTGTGCTAAACCATGCGAGTATTACCGTCTTATAGGATGCTGGAGTTGTCCACTGCACCATTACAAAGACAAACAATTACATCAAGAATGCTGTTATCTAACTGTGCAGAAACAATAATTCATGTGTTGATACACAGTTCATCGCCATTAGATAGCCATTTAAAAAGACATGTGCTCACATATATATATTGGGCCCATCAAATTTGTCTCGTTCATGGATATGATTGGGATAATAGCAATTTCTTGGCTTCTGCCAGATCAACTAAGAATCATTGTACACAAGAGAATCCAAAAGCACAAAGAAAACGCAAATTATCACAATTTTCAACAATAAAAAGCCACCAAATTTTTTTTTATCTTTTAAACTGCAAATTGGGTCATTTTTCTCAATCTGTATTTTTTATAAATTATTACAAAAAATGCCTTACCAATTTATTTATATACATTTTGTAATAATTAGGTTGGCGTCCCTCTTTAAATGTGTAGTATTAGAATTTAAAAATTAACAGAATTGTCTAAATTAAACTTTTAAATATCGTTACTTGAAGACCAAAAATTAGCAACAAAAAAAAAAAAAGAAGAAAAGAAAAACGATGAGTACGAAAAGAGCATTCTTTTTTTTTTTCTTTTCCCATGCTACGATTCCCAGAAACGAGGGAAAGTAGCAAGTGGGGAGGGTATCCTGTATCGTGGATATCCCATCCGTACTGCTTACAATAGTTATATAAAAACTTTTCACAAGGAGATATTATTTGTAATAAATTTATTACTGCATAATGGAAAATTTGAAAGAGCACTACGTAATTATCATGAATTTTTGGGAGAACTTCATACCTGATAACATGCGATACAACAATAGCCTTTTTCTACATTTATTTGTTAATGTTTTTATTAATTTGGAATTCATGATGTATCGTTATAAGAAATTACGGTTCATGTAAACAATCGTTCTTTATTACGAAAAAGCTATGTAAAGAATCAAAATTCTTATCAAAATAAAATTTCGAAATAGGATGCTTCGTTTCACTTAACTTCGATTGCTTGAAGATTCTTCTCTGTAAACCATGCTTCTATCGGCTTCCTCACAAATTCCTTGATGTATTTTAAAAAAGATTCAGATATTATATTTTTATTTAATTTTTAGAATAATCCCGTACGAGAAATTTTTGGTTTCAATAAAGGCAAATACTTAGTTGAATTACTCATGGGAGTTGCCTGTCGTCCTTTCTCTTATCTCTATGTCACTGGCCGTACCGAATAACACGAGTTTGAGAGCATTCTATAATTAACTTTATATTAAAATTACTATAAAAGTAAATATAGAATAAATATAACCAATAATTATTATTCTATAATTACTTTCCCTTATAGTATTTTTTTTTGAATGGACAAAATTGTTTTACATGTATACAGCATAAAACAGATTTTAGTGTAATAGTCTTGAGTGTGAGTGTGAGTCTTTATATTTCTAATTTTTACTCATATTCTAAGTAAGGTTTATTCGGGTTTCAGTGTAGAAAGGGTGTAGGGGTGCCTCTTAATATGCAACGCCCACTCACAATTATTAGGTTCAGGAAAGGCAGAAGTCCTGCACAATACTATGCTCCGCTCCCAACAGTTAGAATTGTGAACTTTTTAAAAATCATTTTATCAACAATAGAAAATTTCCCTTCATGGTCATTGATACAATAGACCAGATTGATCAAGTCATAAGTACTTTCGCTACGCTTTTGTAATCGCTTTCTCATTCTAACGTACATAAATTGGCTTCCAGAAAGATTCTTACAAATGGATTCATCCGAACATTAACATCTTTTTAAAAGAACGTAATAAAGCAAAGAAAATTTGGCAGAACAGTGGAAATCCACTAGACAAAAAATTTTATAGCCCACTTCAAAAAAAAAAAGAAAAAAATCAAGAAACTTTTAAATGATTATAATCAAAATAATTGGACACAAAAATTACAATCCATCATTCCTGAAGATGGTGCTTTGTAAAAATTTTGCTAGGAACCTCAAGACAACTAGACCTAAAATTGCTCAACTTATTTCTCAAAATTCAACTGCAAACACTGATAAGGAAAAGTTGAACTTATTGCCCGAAGTTTAGAACTTCAGTTTCAAGCTAGTAATGTTCCTCACCAACAAAATGAGGACCTGGACAATATTGCTATTGATAAATTTAACAATTTTCTTATCCTGGACTCCATTCTAACATTCAACTTTCTGATATTATATCTTTCATCAGTAATGAATCACGAAAGCACCAGGAATATATCGGATCATGAACAAGATGATGAAGAATGCAGTACCTTCAGTCTCGATCATTATCATCACAAGAATTATTAATTTCATTCTTAAATTTCAATATTTCCCAAAATCTTGGAAAATAGCAGCAATCCTTCATATTCTTAAACCTGGAAAGGATCCTATAAACCCTGAAAATAACAGGACCATTTCATTCTTTTCTATCATCAGCAAAATAACCAAAGGATTCTTTTCAACCACCTTACTCACCATATTAAATGTTTTAGATGCCTTTTTTTTTGTGAAAGGGTTGTATCTGCTTTAATTGCAGTTATGAAATTTAAAAAAACATTTCAATTTTTGAAGAAATAAATTTTTAAAAAAATAAATGAAACAATCAAGGCTGTTTCTATGGCTTACAGTATTATCTGTAACTCTAAAAATTTTGAAATTCAATAATTGTATTCTGCAATATACATATCATCAATTTTAAATTACATTTATTGTCGCACATTATATTTAATGTTTTTATTTTTTATTTTGCAAACATTGCGCTATTAAAGTTGCTAAAAATATTTATGTAAGTTGAACTGGATCTGTCTGTGAGTCACCTAACTCCAATTTGAAAACTCAATCTACTTTCTATTTTATCAAAATATATAATAAAGTAATCAAAATATATAATCCAATTTGAAAATTCAATTAGCTTTTATAAATACCATGTGCTCAATCAAAACATCAAATATACAATTACTCTGTATGAAACTTTTTTTTACAGTCTCATTTTACAAAATTTTTTATTTCTTACACTATTTATTTCAAAATATTTTTTATAGTAAGGCTCCATTTTCACATAATGCATTCAACATTGAAAACTAAACTTACAAGGTATTTTAAATTATGATATTTTTCAATAATATCTCAGAAAGATTCAGATGCTCTTAATTCTAAAAATTTATAAAATTTCTTTCAAAAATAGTTGGATAAATTTTATGGTATATTTTCTTATTTGCAAATGATTCAGATATGAGGAAATTAACAATTCAATAAACCAAAAGAATTGATATTTTAATTATTATGAAGATCTATATTTGAAGCTTTTCTAAAATATAAGTACAATTTAAGAAATTAACACAAAAACAGTGATGTGTAATACTGTTATAAAAAATAATGATTCCCAATCTCAATTTTATATAAAAATATATAATTGTAAATGTTCCTGCCTGCAATGTATATAATACTGGAGAATCACCCTTAATAAAAGCATTCATTAATAAAAAGAATGCCCAAAACCTTTGTTCGGAAAAAAGAAAATCAAAACATTTCATACAGCTTTCTAAATGAAACATACAAAGTAAAAAAGAAAAAAAATTAATATTTATAATTTTTCAATGTTACATATTTTAAAAACTTTTTAACCTATAATTTACATAAAATTTTAAAATCAATATTAAAAAATGTCAGCATTATTTTGTTTGGATATTTAACTTAACATAATTTAAACTAACTAAAACATCCATAATAGCTTCAAACATATCTCCCACATAAATTTTATTGTATTCATTAATTTTAATTTGAAATTTTTGTTACCAGTACAACAATTTTATAAAAATTAAGAAAGGTGTGTTCTGTAATTTGTTAAGTGTTTGTGATATTTTAAAATGAATTTTAGTTACTGTAATTTTTACCGATTTATTACATTTAACTTTTAACATTATTATAAACGTTTACACTTAATAATATTTATAATGCAAATTGTAAATATTAGGATTTTACCTTAGACAGTATTAAAAATGAACAACAAAACCCTGTATTGTTTATTTATATTTTACAAAATTGTTATTTTTAAACTATATAAAAATTATATATTAAATGATGAATTTTTTTAATTTGTTCTTGAATTATTAAAGTTATTAAGAAAATGTTTCATGTGTAATCAGAACTAATTAAATAAACTTATTCAAAAATTTATGCCATAAAAGGTGACAAAAATATTGTTTAAAATTTTTTTTTAACAGAATAGCTAAATGTGGAATGAAATTTATATGTAAGTCATTCATTTTTAATAACTTTTTTAAGTAATAAAACATATTTGATGAACTGTTAATAACTCAGTGAGTCCAATCTGAAATATTTTGTAGTCCTTTATAGAATGAAGAACACATTGCTGAGTAGAAAATGGTAAGACTAAATGGAGAGCTTGCCCAATAAAAAATGATATTAATAATAATTAAATAAATAGAAGAAAAAAAAAAATAAAAGAGAGGAGGGTTTTTTAATATTTTTGTTATATTTATTTTGTTTTTTTTTTTTATATTGTCATTAAAATTATTAATAGGGAAAAAAACAAACAAAAGAAAAGGAAACATTGATAAAAAAGAATAAACTAAGAGAACGGAGAGCGAACTGGGAAAAAGTCAACATATGAATCTAGGTCAGCGCTTTTGGGAGAAGACATTCTGTGGATGAAAATACTCGAAATCTTGAACGGGGGGGTAATAAACATGTCAGCTAATTAGCAGTGAGGTTCGCGGGCGTTTGGAGTTCTTCGGATTGTATATATCATATTCTGGGAGTCGTTTAAGCAGCACGTTATCGATGTTAGTGTAAAAGTTATGCGCTAGTTTAAAGATGAATTGAGGGAGAGTCTGCAAATTTAAAGAGCGATGAATATCGGTGTTGCGGAAGAACCAGCGTGCGTTTATAAGCATACGGAGTGTTTTATTTTGTAGGCGGCTAAGGATGGCGATGTTAGATTTGGCGGCTGATCCCCAGACAGGACTCACGGAGGTTATGAGTGGGCGAAGATAAACTTTGTACAGCAGCAATTTTATTTGGATGGAAGTATGAGACTTTCTGCAGATTAAAGGGTAAAAGATGCGAATAGCTCTATTGAATTTTTCTCGAAGATGAAGGATGTGTTGATTGTAAGTTAGCGTTTTATCCAAAATAATTCCAAGGTACTTAGCTTTATTGGTCCAGATGATATTCTCTCCGTAGATAGAGACAGTTTGGGTGGGATAATGTTTACGCGAAAAGAAAACAGCTTCGGTTTTAGTAACATTGAGTTTAATTTTCCAATTAGTAGGCCAGATTTCGAGAAGATTAATATGGCTTTGAAGTTGTTTAGCAAGGTAAGTAGTATTTCTGTTTTGTGCAATAATGGCTGTGTCATCGGCGTAAAGGCTGAGAGAGATTTCAGGAGAGACAGGGATATCATTCATGAAAAGAGTGAATAAGTGCGGTGCAAGGACAGAACCTTGGGAAATCCAGCAGACATTTGTCTAAGGGAGGAATCATGATGTTTGACACAGACAACAAATTTACGATTAGAGAGAAAGGAGCAGATTAGTTTAATAAGGTGCGTCGGGGAGTTATAGTAAATGAGTTTATGAATAAGTCCATTAATCCAGACCCTGTCAAAGGCATTAGCAATATCTAGGAAAATGGTGCCAGTGGCAGATTTGGTGGCGAGTCTTTGTGCGATGATTTCAGTGACACGTAAAAGCTGATGGGTGGTTGAAAGGTTCTTAGCAAAGCCGAATTGATGAGGAGACATAATATTATTAGAATAAATAAAATCAAGATATTTGCTGCGGATGATTTTTTCAGTGAGTTTACTGAGAGTCGGAAGAAGAGAGATAGGTCGATAGCTGGTGTTGTTAGTGGGGTCTTTGCCAGGTATCCGTTTTCCTGATTACAAAAGTTAGGTGTAAGAAAAATACGGACGTCTGGGAGGGGAGGAATTGTGCTCCCTACGCTTAGGGAATTTTTTAGGCAGGAATGGTGTGCACCGTTCCTCCTTGGGAAAGCACTCGATTCCTCCCAGCCCATTCCTAAGAAGTGGTTACTCTGAAGATTTAGGAGGAACTCGCGCTGCACACTATTCCTGCTACCCTGTTTTTGAGGAGAAAATATCTCGAAAAGATGAATACTCACAGAAATATCTTAGATGTAGATTTCAAAGAAAGCTTCTGTTAGTAAAATAAGGCAGATTTTATGTTATAAATACATTGAAATTTTATATTCCTACGAAATTTATGCCACCAAAATGAATTTATATATGTTGAATGATGCGAGATATTGGACTTAAAAAAATAGATAATTTAAATGCATTGGCTTAAAATTATAAATTAATTCCTAAGTAACATCTATGATTCTTTTACTTTAATTATAATTTTTTGTGTTTATAGTTAATATTTAAAAAGAATTGCAAGCTTTTAAAAGTCCATATTTTTACATGGGGATGCAGTTTAGAGAACAATATATTTATACATCATTTACAATCTTTTTTAAATCATTATACTTTTTTATTCCTACGAAATTTATGCCACCAAAATGAATTTATATATGTTGAATGATACGAGATATTGGAGTTAAAAAAAATAGATGATTAAATGCATTGGCTTAAAATAATAAATTAATTCTTAAGTAACATTATTATTTAATTATATAAATGTTAGCTAGTGAAAGAAATTAAAAAAATAAACCTATAAGAAAAAAATTAATTACATTATTAATAATGAAAAATTTTTAATAAAATAAATAAAAAAATTAGAAACTTTGAAAATGGTCCAGGACATCGTTGACCCACTTTCTCCAAAACATTACCTATATATTTTAAGGGTAAAAAAAAAAAAGAAGCAAGAATGTCTTCTTGCTAATCCAACAACACAATAAAAGAAATGCAGTTTATATAAATTGTCTTTATTTATAACTTTTAAAATTATTCTATTTCTTATTTAAAAAAACCTTAGCAAGCACTTTTTTGCGTGGAGTTTGGTCAATTTTTACATAGAGTTCACTGCATGTGTATGACTCAGACACGAGACTTTCACCATTCAATATCCTTAACACGACTTATTGCAAGATCTCAGTCTTTCGTAGCAATCTTTCCACAAAAACGTTTAGTTTTTTATATGCCCCGAGTTTTTCTGGAAAAGTAGCATTTTAGTAAAAAAATAAAACCAAAAAGTCCTTCTGTTTACTCAAAAGTGTGTAACTCTCAAATATTATCTCTGACTTATTTCATTTTAAACTAAAATGTCGCTGCTTGTAGCAATTCTCCTAAGTGACTAAAATGGATTGTACTGAAACTGGCACACGAATAATGAAAAACCTCAAATAAATATGCTCAATCGATAAATCCATAAATAACAAAAACCGAAAGCAATAATAACTTTTAATATCCAAGGAGTTGCTTTTGAGAGCACAGAAGCTAACACATTTAAAACGTTGTAATTAAATTGATTAAACATTTAAAAGGCTGTTGTGCATATAATAGAAATTACTGCAGCATTGTAACAAATCAATACAACTTTATTATTGAGAAATTCAAAAATAGGTGATGATCGTTCACATTGCTTGTAAAGGATAGCTAAGAATTAATGGTATCGATTTTAAATCTATCTTGAAACCTTTTCTATAGAAACGTCAGAATTGTAAATCAATGAAAGGTTTTTTTTTTTTTTTTTTCTGAGGCATTTACTGGAAAATATTCTTTATAAAAGTAATTTAACTTGAGAGCAATTTACAGTTTACTACTTTCTGTCATACATTGCATTATGAAGTAAAAATTAATCATTGTCATATTTCCGTGTGTCCATAGTTACACTCAAAACATTTTGTAGCAAAATGCAAAATCAACTGTTTCTTTAAAGGGCAAACAAGCTCGTTTTGAAGAGCATTTAAAAGGAAGATGCAGTATTATTAAGTTAGTCAATTTCGACAAAATTAGAATAAATTGAAAAAATATTCTTAAAAGTTGCCTCAACTAGTTAAATAATCACATAGTTTTCTTTGTTACTTTCCTGCAAAAAAAAAAAAAAAAAAAAAAATCACATCAAAGTATTTTTACCAGTGCTTAATTAATTATAATGTTTTGGAGTGAATCTCTGAAAATGTCAGCATTTCTAAATGTCTAAGTGTTTTCTGTATCGGAAATATATGCAATTGCCATTATTGTATGAAGACGTTTTGGAAATGAAGCAATAAAAAGATTCAATGTTGGAACCATCGCTGTCGAAGATATTTCTGTAAACAATTATCAAAGAATACAAAGAAATCCAAAAATAAAACAATGGGTAAAATAAATTTCTATCAATACTCGCTGAAAAAGGAGTTTAAACAGTTATTCATTTTATTTAATATTGTTGGAATCAAAATACTGAATTCACACAAAGAGAGAAATCACTCAGCAGTACAAGGAAATTGGAGAGGTGTCACACGACAAGGAGTAGTTCAGTTTTCTATCAATGTATTTAAATATTTAACGTTATTAGTCATTGGTATTAAACCCATAATAAAAATAATTGCAGTCGTAGAATTCAGTGATAAAATGAGAGAGTTTACTATGCTATTGCTTTCATTAATAACGATGTTGCTGTATGCTTTAGTTTACAGAAAACGGCAAATCATGTTGAAAACCATGAATGATATAAACAGTTTATATATGACACTGCAGGCGTTCCAGTCTAAAAAGAAAGAGCTATGAATTCATTGTATCTTATATAACTTGTGTAATTTTATTTATCTCTTGTACAGTCATGTACGCATTTCGACTAGTATACGAAAAAAAGACAATGAATGAATTAATGGACTTCTTGAATCTCCAACGATTTTACATTTTTATAATCCTTCAGATCGTCGAATTAATGTTCTTTTTCATCACAGTTGGTGTTGTAACGCTTTTTATCTTCTACTACAGTCTTGTTTGCAAATTCATTCGAAATCTTTTTACCTGTTTACTTGACTACAACAATGAACTTTTGACTGCGAATTTCACAAATTTTTTTGTCCTGTATAGTGATATTGCAGAGTTCATGAACATGGTCGATGACAATTTTGCTATCCCAGTTTTTCTGTCATTTCTCTACAATTTTATCGGACTGTTTTATGTCGGCTACAGAATCGCTTTTGATAAAAGCCAATCTCTTTTTATTTAATTTTCATGATAATTTTTGGAGGCTTTTATTTGTTGTTAACACTGTTACTGATGATCTCCGCTGCTGCTACTAACGAAATGGCTGAGCGAGCCAAACAGGTAGCACAACGCTTGTCCTGTGGAATTGTGAACGGGTACAAAGACACAGAAGCCAGAGTGAAAACTGATTTGTTGTTGGAAAACAGGCTTACGCTGTGGAAGATTTACATATTCAATAGATCTCTCATAATTACCAGCTTTGGAACGCTTTTGACTTATGGTATATTATTAGGGAACATTAGGAAAATAAAATGTAAAGTAATAAGTGCAATTTTATTTAAGAGGAACATTTTGAATTATTTAGTGTATGTATATATATAAAATATATATTACTAATTTTTTTTTTTTAATTCCTTTCTATATTACAGAAAAATTTTTAATACAAAAGTATAAATTTATAATTAATGAAAAGTAATATTTATATAAATTAAAAATTTATTCTAGAAATAATAATAAAAAAAAAAAAACGTATACCATTGAAAATTAGAAACTTAATCTTGAAGTAAAAAAAACGCACCACTGAAAAAAAATTGTTTTTTTTTTAAGAAATAGCATAGAAAACAGAAATGTAATGAGAAAGGATATAAATTTTCGAAAACTAACACATTTTAAAGTTGAAATAGTTAAATTTGATTTTCTACAATATGCAATTTTTTAAAATAAAGAATAATGTTCGTAGACAACAAACGCATTTATTAAGTAATGTAGTAAATCCATAGCGAGGATTCCGAGCCACTAACTAAAATCTATGCCCCTGCCAGGATTAGAATCTGAAGCATGTGGTATCAAAAGACACAGCGCTGGCCAATTGACCATCAGGCCTCTATGAATGGCAGAAGATAATGGTCTGAATGAAATCCGATTGGGGATACCGTGTTTTTATAGTGATAATTGAAGGTGGGATTTTTTCACATTTCGACTTTTGACTGGAATGGAATTCACAAATTTAATAAACTAAGTACTGCAAAATTGGATTACCACGTGAAACCAAAGGATTCAACAAGCTGCAGAAGAAGAAAAAAAATATCAAGAACAAAACATCAATAAAAAAAATTTTTAAAAAGGATTATCACACACAATTCATTTCATGTTAATTTTACTTTTTATTTTTTATGTATAACTTGAATTGTATTTATTTAATTCTTAAGCATGTTTAGATTAAACAATCTCGAAGCATCCCAGTTCTGATACTATATATATATATATATATATAACTGAACCTTAATTTGAAATAACTGTAGTATCTTGAAGTTCTTAAAAATAATTCGCTATGAGCAGACCCTGTTAACTGATTGAGACGCATCGAAGCGGATAGCTATGCATAAATAAATTAGTAAAGGTGCATTGCTAAAAAATAATTCTCTTTTATGTTTGAGTGATAATTTACTTACAATTCACTCGTTTTTTGAAGCACAATAAATATAACATATAAATGTAACAATAACTAATTCAGCTGATGGTAAAACTAGTAAAAATAAATATTTATAAGAAAGTTTTAGTGGTTTAAGAGTTAATTTATTAGATATAAAATTCAACAAAGTAAATCATGTCTTAACTAAATAGGTTGAGCTGTATTCAGTTTTTAATAATTATTATTGAGACATATTTTTGAGATATTTATTATTGTGAAATCCATACTTTGTATTAATTGCTTTCTTTATATTTATATGCTTTCATTGCAAATTATGTCTATGTCAAAATTATTTAATGAAAAGATGCGGCGTGTTAGCTAAATGGCCGGCGCTCTGGTTTCACAGGCTTCAAGTTCTGAGAAATAAGTTATGACATGGAGGCTTGTTAGTGGTTTAAAATCTACTTCAAAGTGTACGTCGGTCTGATGATCCCTAGTGTGCAGAAGAAAAGAACCGTAGAGTGACGAACCAATAAAAGAATAGGTTGCAAAATAATTTACAGCAATGAGAGGTTCCTTTTCGTACTACTGGAGAGTGTTACAGCTTTTTTGACTTTTCTGTAACAGCAAGGAAACTAAATGGAAGTAATTAGAAATGAAATACCCCAGTACATGTTACAAAATTTATTATTAGAAAGAGTTTAAAATAAAACTTTTGCAAAATCACATATAAATTTAATATCTTCAAAATATATTTTTAGAAAAAATGTACTTTAAACGAAACACTTAGAAAGCCGATGAAAGTTTTAGTTTTCTTTATCAAACAATCTCATGATTAATTAAAAAAAATGACTACTTCATACATACTGTAAATTTGCATAGAATTAGATTTGATGCGAAGCAACAAATTTTCACAACAGTAATGAGGATACATTTCCTCAATACATACATATATATTTCTTTAGTCTATCAAAAAATGAAATGAAATATGCAATTATTTTTCCAATGCTAATTGTTTTATTCCCAAAATTGTTTAGGTAGTATGCTAAATACATAATTTATACAAAAATAATGTCGTCGCAAAAATCCAAAAAATCTCATCTTGATTAAATTTGTTCCAGACTAACGAAAAAGTACCAAAATGTACATCAAATATAATAACAGAACGCAGCACAAAATTAACACAACTGAATGGAAACCACGTGTTAGCGTCAGGTAGGGTTGGCAGATTTACAACGGTTTTCATTGGCTCCCGGTGATTTACTTGACATCGTTTTGATTGGAAAATATTCCGCAACCTGTCATTACTGCCGACATTTTTGAATGTTACAGGATTTATTTTATTTCGACTTATATATGAGTTTTGAACTCTGCTTCATCTTTTGAAGAAAACACCTACTTTTGGATTATACGCGGATCACTTTAGTATCCAAAATATGCGGTATATTGATATTTATGTATGACATTATATGTGTTGTTGAATGAGCAAAATATTTTATAAAAATATATAATCTTATATATAATACTACAAATATTTTGTATAGATTATAATATTTGTTCAATAATTGTCAAAATTTTACTTGGAAAGATTTGGTAAAATTATATTTTTCTCTAATATATATTTCTTACTTTGTCCCTTTTTTTAACGTACATAACTGACAGTTTACGTCATTGTGATGGTACAGCGACTTTATCCTAGCTTTAAAATCAGTGTGAGTCTACAATGAATCCTTCTTCGCCATTACTAAATATTCATTATATCTACCGAATCGATTGCATATTTATTACGCAAAAATATATTAAAATAATTCGCCATTGATATTTATTCGGTTTAAAATAATTGGAACTGTTACTCAAACTGAAATTTTAAAATTGGATTGATTGCCATCTTTCATTCTGGTGGACTGCTAGCGCCACCTACGGAATCACAGATGTAATTTTAAACTAGATAATGCACTGATAGCAGTCGAAATTTTTATCAAATATATCTTGCATATAAAAATGCTTTGTTTTTGAGCCGGTGTATCTTCAACGGGAATGCTCGTGAACCCGTGTTTAAAATAAAAATGTTTAAACTCATGGACGCCTCCTTTAGGAAGTGATATTATCCGAAATACGTGAAGCCTTCAATGATCGACAGAAAATAAGTATCATTTTTAGTAAATCTAATGTAAGAATATCTTTATTTTCCCGATCAGTTTACTTTTGATTACCGATTTATTCTGAAATGAATAGTTCATTTAGTCACCTGATTTGCGACTTTGAGTTTTTACATTTTTATCTGTTTCTTTTAAAAATTATTACTGTTTGCTGTATGAAATAAATGTATTTCGTTTCAGTGTGTATGTATTTGACATTAATTGCGAAAATTGCGTTGTTTCAGTAATGTGTTTTGATGAAATATATTCATGTGTAAAACAAATATTGTTTCTTGAATATTTATTCAGCGAAACGTTGCGTAAATGAGGTCAAACATGAGTACTGGGTACGCAGACGTCTCATCGAGATATCCAGAGTCCATAAACTTTAAATGTGCATTGTTGCAAGATAATTCATTTCTATGCTTGTGTCTCAGATAACTAAAATCTACTGGTTTTCCTGACAACAACTATGCTGCTCAGTTAATCTTCAGATCTGGCAGCATTGCAATGATCAAGCCCACTAATCGTTTGCTTTGTTGTTGTCGTGTCCTCATGAAAGGAGGAGGGTGCAGCTTCTGTAGACTTCCAGCTTCCTATAGAGGCTGCCCAAAATTTCCCAAACCTGTTACTACCACTAACCAACCTAAAATATTTACCTCAACATTCTTTAACCCAACAGTCTCTTTTGCTCTAGCCCCTCCACAACCACAAGTATTACTCCAGAAATCTCATCTCCTCTCAATAGTCTAAAAGACATTATCATGGATCCAGAAATCCTCAACTCTTATCTACTCTTCACAAGTTCTTCCTCCTATCAAAGAATGTAAGGATCCCATATCAAAAATGTTCCTCTTAGTACAAGCTGCTAGCTCTGCTTTTAATACCAATTAGTTATTGCGCCTAACACTAACAATCTCATAGTATATTCTTGGAATGCAAATGGCCTGTTGAACAAAATTTCTGATCTTCAGGTCTTTGCAGATCAACATTCTCCTGGTATTTTAGTCCAAAGAGACTCGCATCAGACCTGGTCCTAACTCTCCAAACTATATCTTTTATAGGAATGATTTTATCCTCTCTGATAATAGGTGTAGATACTCCTACCCTGTTGATACTGGTATTTTTAGCAGAGACACATTTCTCATAAACACATTCCTACTCCTCCTCTTGCTACAATCCAAGCCACCATCATTCAGCTCAATCTTCCAAATCCAACTGCTCTCATTTCTACCTACATTCCTCCTCAAAAGAAAAATCCATCTAATCCTAATAGGCATCTCTTTCCAATTAATGATCTTCTCACCATCCATAATTCCTTCTCCTCGTACTTCATTGCTGGTGACCTTAATTGTCACAATAGGAGTTGGAACTGTTCCAGAGCAAACCCCTTTGGTATTCAGCTTTTTAAATTCACCCAACATCATAATTTGCACATTGCTGCTCCTCCTACTCCAACCAGATTTGACTCTGTAACACCCTCCACTATTGATATTGCCATCATCAAAAATTTCTCTCATCATTGTCTCGCCACCTCCATCTCAGCCATGACCTCTGCTCATAACCCAGTTCTTTTTAATATTGACTTCTCCCTCCCCAACAATAATATTCCTAAAAGATTCATTCCCAACTGGGAGAAATTTAATTACCTTCTTAGTACTGCTTCCTTTACACCTACTGATCTTAACACCCAGCATGGCATAGAAAATAGCATTAACCATTTAACCCAACTAATCACTACCTGTTATGACGCCTCGTGCAAAAGTATCAACACAAAAATTACCAACTGTCATATTTCTTCCTCTCTTCGCTCCAAAATCATCATTAAAAATAGACTCAGAAAAGCTTGGCAAACTACCAGACATCCTATTGATAAAACCAACTACATCAACTTCAATAAGACTCTCCAACAGGAAATTAAAATAGAAAGAAACACCAATTGGAACAACTTCCTAACTACTCTCTCGCCACGCTCTCCGGAAAATTACTAAAAATATTAGGAAAAAAGAGCATTTATTTCCCTCTTCTAAATAACAATAATAACCTAGCCTATACTAACATTGATAAGGCCAACACCCTTGCTAACCACTACCAAAACCATTTCACCCCAATAATATCCATCATTCTTCCACTGAACAGCTTGTCTCAAATGTTATCAACAGATATATCACTAATAATGCTAATACCTCCACTAACTCCTCTATTACTATCACACCAATTGAGATTATTGATTTTATTAAACATCTTAATAACAATAAAGCTCCTGGCATTGATAATCTAACTAACAAAATGCTTAAACACCTTTCTTATAACATTATTTACCATATTTACAATATTATTAACCATCTCTTCAATTAAACTACTTTCCCTCTATATGGAAAACTTCTATAATAGTTCCTATTTTTAAAGGGCTGGAAAAGACCCCAAAATTCCAGAAAACTACAGACCTATTAGTCTACTTCCAGTTTTTCCAAAATCTATAAATACTTTATTCTTCAGCAAATTAACCTGCATGTTACTAAAAACTCCATTATGAATATTGATCAATTTGGCTTCACCAAACAGCTCTCAACTTCTTCGTGCCATCAAAACCATCTCTGAAGGCTTCAGTAACCGTCATGCAACTGCTTCGCTCTTTTAGACGTTGCAAAAGCATTTGACAAGGTCTGGATAGATGGTCTTCTCTAGAAACTAATTAACTATAATTTTCCTAATGATCTCATTAACATCTTCTTCCATTGCCTCACTGATAGATATTTTGTCACAAGAATTAGCAAACAATTTTCCTCGCCACATGCCATTCAAGCAGGTATTCCTCAAGGATCTTTTCTGGGACCAGTTCTCCATAACATTTACATATCAGACATCCCTGAAAATGACTTCATTAACAAGTTTATTTATGCAGATGACACAGCCATTTTTTCTCTAGCCAACACCACACAGCCAAAAACAACATCCAAGCATACATTACTACACTAGAGTACTGGCTTAACCAGTGGAAAATCAAGATAAACACAGAGAAGTGTGTAGTTGTCATGTTTGGCTTTAAGTGAAAACAGGCAACACCACTTACTCTCTTCAACAATAACATCCATGGTCAAACACTGTAAAATACCTTGGTGTCCCATTAGATAAAAGACAAACTCACAGCTTGATCTTAATAATAAGCTTCTTCTTTTACAAAAGCATGCTCAGACCTATTCTTTCATATGCTGCCCCTTCTCACATTAAAAAGATTCATTCAACACAGACAAAAACACTTAGACACATCAGCGATAGCCCCTGGTATTTCAGGAATGATTAGATAGCCAAAGAGCTTGCAATTCCACACATTAGTCTCTTTAAGCATCTTGCTGATAATTTCTATACTAACATCCCAAATATTAACAACTCTCTCTTGCAGATTCTTCCGTTATGATTTTACCATCATCATCAATAAAAAACCGCCAAAAGTTATTCACAACAGTTAAAAATTCATTTTTTCATTGCTCTTCACCCTTTTGTTTACATTCTACTGCTCACAGCTGCCCACACTCACATTATATACTTTAGCCTCTGGCCAATTTGGTATAGTGGTCTTAGCATCCGACTGACAACCCAGGGTAATCGGTTCGATCCTGGCTACGAAACATAACACTATTTTCACGTTTTTACTCACTTATCTTTGCTCGTATTATTTTATTTATATACTCGATGGATTTTTCCCATTGTTTATTTTCTCGATTATAGTTTTTACTTTACTTTTTTTAAACATTTTTCACTCCGGGAGCTCTTCCGTTACAATCAATAGATGGCGCCACTAGAATGGTTGTTTTGATTTCACCGTTGATTTCTTCTTTCGAACTTCAGTCGACTCCCTTTTCTAACTCTTGTATTATATTTATTGTCTTTATTGTGTTACATGTATGTGATCGTTTTTCATTGCTCATTTATTTTGTATTTAAATCATTTTATTTTATCTTATTTTATTTTTTACTTTATTATTTTCTACGTACTTTATTTACTTGTTTTCTGTGTCAACATTCAATAATCTTTGATTTAATTTACCATGCATTTATGCTTAATTTTTCTTTTATCAATTAATTCAATCATTTATTTAATGCAATACCCTGTATTAATTCATTTTCTTAAATTTTTCATTTTAATTCCTTTAGTAATTATGCATTTTGTTCACTGTTTATCCTGTTTTACTTTGTGTATTTATTTACTACCACCCCCTAAATATTTATTGGTACCATGCTCTTTTTCTCCACATTATTTTATTCAAATTCTAGCAACTTAACTGGTTATTTTATTTTATTTTATTGCATCCCCCTAATCTGTCTGTTACCATGCTCAACCTCAGTCTTGCATTATTCATCTTGCTGTTCACAACACACTGCCTCATCCTCTAAGATCCTTCAATATCCATCATCAATATGTTCTGACATCACATTCCTACCTACATCCACTGATCATAACTGGACTTTTCAACTTCATCTTTCACCACTCACCCTACAATAACCACTGAACTAAGCTACCTTCAACCTCATCGCACAGCACTTTTTTCAACCTCACTCACTCCAAGAACCCTGTCATCCACCTATGTACCAGACACAGCCATATCAACCCTACAGCCCTACACCCTCTACTTCATCGTACCTTAATTGTCTCATGCAAATCTCCAAATGAACTTCAACCACCACTACTACACTCCTCTTGCCTACAGATTTGCTACTCATCTCACTTTATTTTATTTTACTTTATTTTTGTATCCTATTTAACCCTACTGTACTTTGTTTTGTCTTTACTTATTTGTTTGCATATTATTATTATTATATATCTTTATTATTCTTCTATATCCCAATCACCTGCGTGTGATTTCTTTTTGTCTGTATTTGTATTTTTCTCAATAAAGTTAAACATACCTTGTTGCGCTCATAGTTGGCGACTTGCATCAAAATCTACGGGGTAGTTAATTTACAGGTACCATGCTGCGTGTGCCGGTTCTTAATCCGTTTTCAAGTCATTCCCCTCACATTGGTATTATGCTCACGTTACCTCTTTAATATCTGCCACACCTTTTTATCTTAGTACCTGAGGTTATAAGGCATTGGTGCCTCATTCCCCCCCACTGACTTGACTTCGGTGATCTAACGAGAGCCGGTATATTCAGCATGGTATGGCCATTGGCTATCAATCGTTTGCTTTCTGTAACAGTATGAAAAAAAACCAAACGTGGTAAAAATCTACTTTAAAAAATTTGGGTTACCCTTTTGGTAGGCATCCTTATTACAGAGAAGTGAATAGAGATATACTGCAAAAATCTTCAAATTACAGTATTTAAATAATTTTCTTTAAAAAAAAAGAGTGGTAGTGAGAAGCATGTAATCTTTATTTAAAGTTTAATATTCGAATAGGTAAAAAAGTGTGCTTATTAAAATATCAATTCTTTTTAAAAATAAAAATTACATAACATTTTTTTTTTTCCAACGAAATATTTAAGATAATATAATTTGAATATCCCTTGCCTACCCTCCCCACACGATAAAATAATAGAATGCAGGGTGATAATCAACACAAAGATGCATTTCTTGCCACAGTTTGCTATGAATTATTCATTTCTGCCCCCAAAAATGAGATATTTTCCTTGTACCAGCGATATGATTTAATGGTTAAATCAATAACATTTGTCATTAGGCGAAAAAAATTTTTTAAATGGTTCTTCTGTATTGTAGCACCATCTATTGTTTTTAATACGAACATCTAGGATAAATAATTTGTTTATGAATAAATACAAATAAAGTTTTCTACAATAACTATTTCAAACAAAATTTAAAATTTATTAATATTTTATATATGTAAAATATTCAACAACATGCATATAGTTTTTAAATATCTAAAAAATTTTGAATTATGTTGTTAAATATTCAAATTTTAAAACAATTTTATTTTTAATAATAATTTACAAATTATCTGTAATCTATCTATGTAGGATTAAAGCAATTCTTTATTTCCCATTTATGACTCGAAATGAATTTCATAAGCGCATTTTTTTTTTTCCCACAGAAAATCTACTGCTATTTTATATCTAAAAATAATAGAATTCTCAAAAATAAGATTTGTTAGTCAATATTTAAAAACATATGACATTTATCCATTATATGTCATCATTATTATATACTATATGTTATCATTGTTTGTTTTCCTTACGCATGACATATTGGTTTGTTTGTGCTACATATTGTGTTTTATTTTCAAAAATTGGATGCATATAATTTTAGATTTAATTTTAAAACTGAAAAACACTACTTTGCTTATACAAATAGTAATAACTTAAAGATACAAGCATCATTTTCTCATTCAATCGAAACTCATATCGTGATAATTTTAAATTTAAATGAATCTTGTATTTTTCTACCGTTTTTATTTACAATAATTTGTATTTTAATTAAATAACGCATTTATTGTAAAAATGCCATGTTATAAATGAGATAAAAGAAATCATACATATAAAAAATACCATAAATATATATCTATATATATATATTTCTTCTATTAAATAATTTATGAATCATAATTTTATATGAAATCCATTAAAAATGTTACAGTACTTCTCTTTAAAATATTCATTGCTAGGAATATCAAAATATTTGAAACTGCAAGATGGTTAAAGAAAAATGGCTAGCTTTTAAGAAATACAAAAAAGATTAATAATTACATCTCTCCGTTACTGAAATTAATCCAATTCAATAATGGATGTATTTATTAATATACTTTAAATAAAAAATAATTTTGTTAACTATTCATTAAATAAAAGATCCTTTTTTTAACGTTCGATTCTAATTGTCCTTATTTTTTTCATCAATAAATGTGTTTCGAATATCACACGAAATGACTGAGTTTAAATTAATTTCGGTACAAATCGTGCAATTTTATTTCATATCAATCATGCGATCGCTAAATAACATAACATTAATTAGCATGTGCCTTGAAGTGCGAAGAACTCTTAATGTAAAAATATATTGCTACGAAATCATTGAGAGAGATATATAAATCTACTACATCATGTAATTTGCCGTGCTACGACACCACTGATTTTCTGCTAAGAAAATCATTTTTTGATTTTCCACCACATTGTGTAAAATTGTTAGATAATGATAAAACATCAAAATTTTCAGTATATTATTTTTAGCGCAGTTAATAATTTAACATAATTATGAAAAGGCTGCAATTGAATTTTTGTAAAATTAGATTTAAACATAATAACCTCAAAATTTTTTAGCGAGAAAAAAATAATTTTAAGCAAATTTAATTTTTAAAAAACAGTTTTGAAATCATAGCTTAATTCTTCAACAGAAAAAGTTTATATTTATATAGATATATATATATTATTTAAATGTGTGCGTGTAGATCGAAAGGTATGATTATACAAAATTTAGGATTTTATGAATGATACTATTAATACTCAATATATTTTTTTAGTTATTTTAATAAATGAACCGAGAACAATTTGGTAAGTAGCGGATTTTATATCTAGAAATAATAGAATTCTCAAATATAAGATTTGTTAGACAATATTTAAAAGCACATGAATTTATCCATCCTTTATGCTATTATTGTTCATTTTCCTTATGCATGACATATTAGGTTTGTTTGTGCTACATAGTGTGTGTCTTCAAAAATTGGATGCATATTAATTTCGATTTAATTTTAAAATTGAAAAACACCACTTTTATAGTAAACATAAAAGTTTCTTTTTCTTACTCATTCGAAACTCGTATATCCTTTGATTCTATTAAATTTATATGAATCCTTTATTTCTTTCTATCACTTATTTACAATAACTATTTTATAAATTAAATTACACATTTAATGCAAAAATGACATGTCAAAACAAAATTCAAAGTACAATTTAATATACACAAATTTGTGTTTAACGAAGCTGCTTGGCTACAAGATAGCCGCAAGCCTCTATCAGGGAAAAACATCAGATGAGGAGATAAATGCAGTGCATGAGATAGCAGAAGTAGAAAAAGAAAATTGTTCTTTGTGGTGTCGATTTCTTTCTTGAGCATTGGTGATATAAGCATGTTGACAGCTGCATATTTTTAATATTATAGTATATTTTTAAATCATTTAGAACGGTGTTAGTGGATCGGGAAACGGAGTCATAAAAGTTTTTTGCAAGTTTCTCGACGAATGCGCGGAAACTAGGAATATCAAGAGAGTGCCGAATATCATTATTTGTGAAATGTCAGCGATCAGACGAATAATTTTATTTTCGAGCACGAAGAAAGTTGCTATTGGCTGTAGAACCCCAAACTGGACTTTCATATGCAATGACAGGTCTAAGATAAGAAAGGTAGATTAATTTTTTTTTAGTTCAATTGTTAGTGAGGATTTTCTACAAATTATGGAGAAGAGTTTTCTTAATTGGTTATTGAATTTAGTGCGTAGATAATTCATATGCGATTTATAGGATAGTTTGTTGTCAAGTATTACACCAAGGTATTTAGTTTCTTTGGACCAGGAAATATTAGAATTATAAATAGTTATGTTATGGGGAATTAGTTTATTTTTCCTGGTGAATAGCACTGTTTCAGTTTTCGAGACATTAAGTTTTATTTTCCAGTTAATGAGCCAATTTTCAAATGTGTGTATGTAGTTTTTTCTGATTGTGTTTACATTCGCCCAATTTGCAATTTGCCCTCTGCAAAAGAGCAACGAGTAAATCAGAGAATTTCAGTAATAGAAAACATAAATTAAGAAAAAGGAAATTTAAAGTAAAAGTACAAAAAATAAAAAACACCACAGGATGGAGTTGCAGCTGCTAGAAATGATGACTAAAGGAACAGGTCAGGGTACTCCTGACAACTGAGCCAGTTCGTCTAGGGCAGGGGTCGGCAACCTTTTGAGTAGGAAGAGCCAAAAAGTGGCAATTTACAAAATTTCAAAGTTTTTAAAGAGCCACAAAATTTTTCTTGCCAACAATAAATAACAGGTGGGCTGAAACATAGATGGCGCTACTAGTGTTAAATCCATATGATTTTAAGTTAGCCCTAACCTTCAAAGGACGCGTGTATAAATTTGATAGCTGTTGCGCTATTAGTATGTGAGTTATAGCATTTTTAGTGTTCATCACGTGCAGTCTACTCGGCTGATTGTCGATTGGACTCCGGTGTGAAATGATGGAGCCATGTTTCATCCATTGCAAAAATTCGGGTTTATTACGATTGAACAGCTCCAAACACTGTTTAGAATCAGCAATTGGTTGTTGTTTTTGGTCGATTGTGAGCTCGCGCGGCACCCACTTTGAACAGAACTTTGCACATCCAAATATTCATTCACGATATGTCCAACACATTCCTTTGATATCTTTAGGGTCTCAGCTATCTCAATCAACTTCACTTTACGGTTATCAGAAATTGTTTTGTGGACTTTTTGATGTTTTCGTCAGTAACAGCCTCTTTGGGGCGTGCACCGTCCTCGGTGGTCATTTCGCCTCATTTAAATTTAGCAAACCTCTTCTCTACGGTTGATTTTTCTGGTGCAAAGTCCGAATAATGTTTATCAAGCCTAACCTTGGCTTCAATAGTATTTTTTCGCCAAAAAGCAATGCTTTATTAACACATGAAATTTGTCCATTTTTCAAACTAACTAAAGTTGCCTCACTAAAAATGCTACAACTCACATACTAATAGTGCAATAGCTGTCAAATTTATACACATGTCTTTTGAAGGTTAGGGCTAACTAAAAATCATATGGATTTAATACTAGTAGCGCCGATTTAATAATACTACCCCACCTGTTAGTACTCGCATAAATAAAGTTTTTTTGATAAAAAAAAACCTAATTTATTCATAAGAAAACATATCTATTTATTCATTATATCATTCTACTTATTCATTATTACATAATTACTTATTATTTAAGTAAACAATTAAACATTTACTTACAACACTAATTTGTACTTCAAAAACAAACAAATTCAATGGGAGCGATGGCTTTGCATGGTTATTGAAGTAGAAAATTTAAACTTTTACTAAACAATGTAATTTGTACTTTAAATAAAAACAAAACAATAATATACATTTGAGCAAACAAATTCAATGGGAGCATTGGCTTTGCATGGTTTTAGAAAGTTTGGATAAATTTGGCTCATAACTTGTTGCTTTAAGTTTCAAACACGACTCTAAATTTTCATTTGTTAGTTGGCTTCTTACTTTACTTTTAATTATATTCATGCAAGAGAACGCTTGCTCGCACGAATATGTCGATCCGAAGATAGTCAGCACTCCAAATGCCAACTTCTTCACCTCACTGTAGCAATCTGGACGACTATTCCATGCGTCGAATATAAGTGCCTCAACTCGCGGCATTTCTTTTAAAGTTGTCCACTTTTGTTGCGTTACGTACATACATTTCTGGACCTCCAACTCTTCCAACTTGCTTTTCAACTCTGTAAATTTTCCACTCCACAAAGCTTTACTTTTAAATCGATCAATTGCATTTCTAGAGATCCGGTATCAATTCCAAATGGCTCAATGTGGATTTCGTTACCATTTGTGTTGAGAGGATTTACTTTGAATACTAGAGTGGTTTTGTTGGTTTTGAATTGTTCAAATCTGTCAGCAAATTCATCTTTAATTTTTTATAACTGTGCTGAAGTACCTCGTGTCAACAGTTGCACTAGTTTTATCACGATATTGCTTTAGAAATTGAAAATGAAGTAATATACCGCTCTGAATATCTTCTAGAAAAGAATTAATTTTTCTTCAAAACAAACCAATTCTTCTACCAAAACGTAGTCTGGGTTTCCCTTTCCTTTAGATTCAGCTCATTTAATTTCGCTGTGATATCCACCATAAAGTAAAATTTTTGCAACCATTTGCCGTTCTCTAACTCAGGGTGATTAATGCCTTTTTTATTTAGGAATGTATTTATTTCATTCAAGCACAAAAGCAAAACTTTTCAACACCTTACCTTTGGAAAGCCATCGCACTTTATTGTGAAGAAGGAGGTCGGAATACTGAGTCTCCATTTCGTTTAAGAATTCTTTAAACTGACGATGGTAGAGTGCTTTTGACAAGATGCTGTTAACAATCTTGATTACCAAATTCATGACCTCAACTATTTCGGCCGGAAATGTTTGGGCATAAAGCGCTTCTTGGTGTATTATGCAGTGAAACGTAAGAATTTCTTGGTTTATTTTGCTCTGAAGAATCGTTGTTGCCAATTTATTTTTCCTGTCATACTTCTGGCTCATCAGTTGCTATTGAAACGATTTTATTTAAATCGATCTTATTGTCTTCAAGGCATTTTTGCACGGCATTCGCTATATCTTCCCCTCTAGTGTGTCCCGAGAGCGGTAGCAATCCCAGAAGTTCTTCTTTTGGACCTTGGGAAGATATATACCTGACAAAAAGGGCAACTTATGCCGTGTCTTTTATGTCGTAAGACTCATCTATAGCCAGTGATAAGGCAGAAGAAAGTTGAATATTTCCCACCTGCAAATATGTTACATTTGAAGATATTTTAGCTATTCTATCTTGTACTGTTTTAGCGGATAGTGGCAAATCTTAGATTTTTCAAGATTTCTGGTTTGTTTTTGAAATCACGAAACAGTTCTTCAGATTCCTCGTTAATCGATTCAGAACGATTTTAAAATGTTTTTTATTTTATCAAAAAAAAAAATATATATATATTTGCGTATGGAACTAAAGAGCCGCAGTTTCACATCCAAAGAGCCGCATGCGGCTCGCGAGCCGCAGGTTGCCGACCCCTGGTCTAGGGTAATTGTAAGTTATATAAGACCGCTCTAGGGCGTTTAGCATTCTCCGGCAGAGAATAATCATATCTCGGAAGATTACGAATTTCCTCATTCGGAATGTGTTCAAAATTTGCATAAAAATTTTCCGCAATCTTGAGCGTATAATTTTGAATAGAAGGGAGGGCAAGACTATGACGAATGTCATCATTTCTAAAGTACCAAGGAGAATTAGTTATCATACGTAAAATTTTATTTTCAAGAGTTTTAATATAATTAATGTGATACCTTGCAGCAGAGCCCCAAACCGGACTAGCATAAGTCATTATGGGACGCATAAAGTACATGTAGATTAGTAATTTATTTTCAATAGAGGGGGGAATTCCTATTAATGAAGGGATAAAGCATGCGAAAACAGGTGTTAAATTTCTTTTTGATATGATTAATGTGGTTAATATATGTTAATTTACTATCAAGGTAGACTCCCAGATACTTAGCGTTAGTAGACTAAGTTATTTGTTGATTAAAAAAGAAAGATGTTAGGAGGAGGAATTCTTCTCCTCGTGAATAAAAGTACAGCCTCAGTTTTATCTACATTTATTTTTGATTCTCCATCGAGTGAGCCATGTTTCTAGATGTGTGATATAATGTTGTGAATTGTTTCGCAAATCATGAACATTTTTATGTGAAGCAATAATTGCAGTATCATCTGCGTAAATACCTAATTTAATGTTTGGAAAATGTGGAATGTCATGGATGAAGATATTAAATAAAAATCGGGCCAATCAAGGAACCCTGCGGTACTCCTGCATTAATTTTACGTTTAATAGAGTGTGAGCAATTAACTTTAACAGCAAATGTTCTATTGGTGAGATACGATTTAATAAGAAAAATAAGGTAAGTAGGAAAATTGTAAGCAATTAATTTATGAATGAATCCATCGATCCAGACTCTGTCAAAAGCCTTGGCTACATCTATAAAAATAATCCCCGTTAAAATTTTTTTACTGAGTCGTTCAGAGATCATTTCCGTAATACGAAGAAGTTGGTGAGTAGTGCTAAGTTTAGAAGTAAAACCAAATTGCTGAAAAACAGTTAACAAAAATAACTAATTTTAAAAGCGTAGACCAAGTATCTCTGTGCTGTTTTTTACACGTACAGTTTTTGTACGCGTAATTTAATTTGTTTTTTTTTCTTTCTTTTTTTTTTTTTTTTTTTTTTTATTGTGAGCTGTAGCATCAACTTATACATCAAGAGTCAGTATATATTTCATATTGCCATTCATACAACAAATGAACGGACACCTTAACATTGCCGGTTTTAATCGGACAACACACAGCTACCAGAGATTCTCAGAAGCAAATACAACAGATCAAAGCAAATAACATAAATAAAGTTTACATTTTCAAATAGATGGCGCTACATGATGACAAAGGCTACATTTCCTAAACCAAACAATATGCTTGATTAATAATGTTATATGTATATATATATATGTATGTATATATATGTATGTATATATATATATGTATGTATATATATATATATATATATTTTTTAAATCAAATTTAAGTAATTAAAATTAAGACCAGAACTATTAAAAGTTTAAAGATAGACTATTGATTTAAAAAAAAAACTAGAATTACGTTAGAAGAAATATTGAGTTGAAATAATAAATTTAAAATTAAATAAAATTTAACCAAAAACAAAACTTTAACAGTTTGATAGCCAGTTGATTAACTAGGGTTGTACATCGCAGCAATTAATTAAAAATTTAAAAGCCAATGATTACAGCTCGCATAATTAATTGAGTAGGACTAAACTATACGAAAATGGCTATGAGTTATGTGAAATTTATTTTATGCCATGACTTATATGGATTTTTAAACGCATTACTGAAATTTATTATTAGCTGCAAATTGTTTTGTTTAGTTTTCGAATTAAATAATCTATGCTGTATAAAATATACGACAACATTTTAATTATGATCCTTATTTGCTATAAATAATTGTTTCGTCACAATTAAAATGACACATTTTGCTTAAATGTTAAATAGTCTGATGTGAAAAATTAATTTATTTGTTCACATGAGACAAATAATTGAATTGATTTTTTGCTAATATTATTTTTAGATTTTAGATTCATTATTTTTATTTCGATTTAAAATTTCTATAAGCATTTACTTCTAATATTTTTTATAATTTTACAGGAATTATAGAAATTTTATTATTTAAAAAAAAATAATTTCTGTTATATTATAACAAATTCGCTTATTGACATTTAATTTCAACTTGCCGATACATTTTAATGAAGAATTAATAATTTTGAATTGTGGATGGAAATTTTGGAGAACTTCGCAACGAATTAATAAAAATAATCAGAAAATAATCTATAAATAAAATCCATACATCATTTCAGTATCTAAATTATTATCTGAGCTTGTTTTCTAATAAATGATTTTATTTTAATGAAATATTTTTAAGGATAAAACAACCAACTTATTTTCTTACATACATTAGAACAAACAATTTAATTTTAAAGATATAGATGATAAATTTATATTTTCAAATAATGAGTAATTTTAAAGCATGCTTTCCTTTTCTGAGCCTGTCAAATAATGTTCTTTATCTTTTATCCTAATATTCTTTTAACTTTTCTTGAAATCACTCTAAAGACTTCTACAATTATTACAGTAACAATAATGTGAGAAATTCAAGTATGTAATAGTTATATATAAATTTATTAATACTAAAATATATAATTTTTTATAAATATATAAGTATGCTACAGATGAATAATTTTAAAATAAAACATTCAAATTATATCAAAAGTATTGAGTTATATTAAAAAGGATAAATTAAGTATGCGATTACGAAGCGGCAGTGTATATATTGATTTGTGGAAGAGGCACAGGATGCCATGTGTACTAAAAAATACAGGTGATTATAATTAAAGTCTCACTTTCAAAATGCTGTAAAAACAGAATCACTCGTTACTATGAAATTTGAACTGAAAATACTTAAAGAAGGTACGGCATAAAAAAAAAAAAGTTCCAAAGTGTATTAATAGATGGTGCTGTAAGTTGATTAAAGAAAGTGAATTCTACTGTCAGTGATATTTTAAATCGAAATTGAAACTTGCCATGAGTTGCACATTAAATCAACTGTACAATGTGCTTGATTGTTTCGGTTTTTTTAACAACAAAAAAAAAAAAATTTCCAAGTAATTCAACAGATGTGAGGCTAGTGGAAAGCCCATCCACCACAGCAAGGTCATACCAAATAGGATGGGAAAAATCGGTGGTACTTTTCTTTGATGCCATACGGCAGTTCAAATTTGAACTTAGGTACTTGCGTATTAACGGTACCTTGGCGACAATTGCGCCAATAAAAAAGCACACGCGCAACCGCAGCTACAGATTTGGCGGTTTTTAGTGGCGCCAATCTATTCTATTGGTTTGGTAACCTTAGTAGCTGTTAGATTGGCGACACTTAAAAATCGCCAAGGTACCGTTAATATGTAAACAAGGCTGAACTATTGTGACGAGTGTTTCTTTTTTACAGCATTTTGAAAGTGGGACTTTAATTATAATCACCCTGTATTGTACGATGTAATAATTAATATATAACAAGTACGCTGTAATATTGTTGTAAATAAATTACTATAAATAGAGTGCATTAGAGGAATGTGTTTTCATGCACTAGATGCCTACAACACCGAGTTACGTGTGATGTAACTAGCAACGAAGCGATAATAAATATTAGTGAAAATCTGAAAAACAAATATATATGGCTCAAACTTTATTGAAGAAGTAATACTAATTACTGTAAAACGAATATATATTTGTTTGTTATCTCCTCAGAATTGATAAAAACAGATTTGTTTTTCTGTGTCATTTTCTAGCAAAATATATTACAATACTTATAGTAATTATATACTAGACATATTTCATTTTTATTCTAATTTTGACTCATTCCATGAATATTTTAGTAAATTTAAATCAAGTGAATTTAGCTATTTGCTAAGTTGCTACATAGAAAAATAAATAAGTAAACAATTCTTTCATAATCTTTATCAGGTGCATTAGATCATTCTTTTATTGAAATATTCTATAATTTACAAAATTTAAATCATAGCAAATGCCTATACTATTTTATTCTAATATATTTAACTATTAAAAAATGCTTATTATTCTTTTAATTAAAGATAAAGTTTTTAATTTCAGACACAACCACCAGTTCTCTAACTATTATAATGTCAAAAATAGAAATAAAATTTTCTCTTTTATGTTTTATGCAAAACTCTTCATAAAATTTATACATAATACATAATATTTACTTTTATTTTTGAATCAAACTATTTTCTCAAAATCAAAATCTTTTTTTTTTTTCGTGTATTTTCATAAAATTAAGTTTATATTCCTAATTTGATAAGGGTTATTGATTTTCTTCTTGAACTCAAACAAGAAATCCTTTAGTTCGATGAATTATATTGACAGCATATTAAACATGTACAGATTTACTAAACTGTTCTAAAAACATTTTTTTATTTATGCCAAGTTGTAGATCTTTTAGCCACTAAAAGTGTTGCCAGATACCACGGGAGGTAGATCTTCTGCAGCCCGTTCACAAAAACATAGGTATGAATATATTTCCTTTCTGCCTCATTTTTCTACAATAGATCAAGTATTTTGGACTCAACTTGTTTATGCGTACATTTAAGGTTTATTCCTGATACTTCAATAGAACTACAATTTGATTTTTAATT